>LKBB01000151.1:0-64745 GCA_001513885.1 Thielaviopsis musarum
CCCCCCCCCAATCTCCCAATTAAAATCTACGCTAATGTTTGCACTGACCACTTGACGTTGAAGCTCGGGTATTCAATCCATTGACTGCGGGGAATGATGAATCGGGCAATTTAAACCCTTACCCAACTCACATACATGGTAAGCTAGGGTTACACAGTGGTCCCAATCCGCTCAAATCCGCGGAGGCTGATAGCTCACAACAGGGATTCCGATCCAGTGCAGCATCACTTTTTTCCCTTCTAAGTCTAGCGCGCACCTTGTGTAAGTGGCTTGGTGTGCTCAAAATCATGAAAGTGGTTGTGACCCCATGATAACAGCGCATGACAAAGATAAGGCAATCCCGGTATTGGTAGGAGTCTGACAGGAAGAAAGCACTACAAAGCACGCTCTTCCATGTTATGTTGCATCGACATGTGGAAATACAACAATACAAAGCTTCTGGCTGCCGGGCCAGCTGGGTTAGGGCCGGCCGCGATAAGCCGCGTAATGGGCCATCTCACATTTGTATATCAGGACCAAAGCTAAGTATCAACCATCTAATCAGATATTGACGGACTCCAGATCTAACTGATGATAAGAAGGCTTGAATAGCAAAAGATATATGTCTGTACCACCCTGAGTTATTACCCTTAAGATCTGCAGACCACGCATTTCTTTTTAGCTCACCATGATCAGAATCCCACACAACAACCTTGCTACCACTAGGCCTAAGGTTTCACACGCCCTGAGCCCAAAAGAGGCATTCAAGAAAATTCTTCAAGTGATTGACACCCTAGAAAGCTGCGATGAGACACTCTATTTGAACCCTGACCCGTGGTGGGTCAACGAGGGTGGTTATTTCTTTTTTTTTTTATTCAACAAGGCACGATGGCTAATCCTACTCTATATCTAGAGCCAACACCGGCAGAAAAGCAAAGTACAGCCCAGCTAGCCTGACGTATTCAATGGTCGGCATCGGCCTTGACTGATGGCAAGCCATTCTCGTCTTTTTTTGCTTCGCAGACCACCTCGGCCACTGCCATGTCTTTCAACTCGCGTTCCGCTTGCATGTACCACATTGGATACCCTGCCGTTATCCGCTCTGTCTTTGGCTTCTACGCTTCGTACTATTTTGTCGGCGCACGTGCCGCACTGGCTGCCATTTGGTACTGCGTTCAATGTACGGTCCCCCATCTTTCTCTTCTGGCTTGTACACTTTCTTCTGCTTCTTTCGACCGTACCAGCTCAAGAAGTTCTTTCAGTTCAAGGGCTTTGTTATGAGTCCCGGCGTCTGCGGCGTGTTTATACACTGCATGAGAAATACGGCTACCCTGATTACGAATTGGCCAGACATTGCGAGATGGTCTCGCACCAAGCACGCTGCGCTATGGTCTCAAGTGGTACTCCAATCAGCCCTGCTACATTCTCCAGGTTACGATTCCAATCATATAGATCGTACAACCAATAGCCGTCACCGTTTCCGTCATTTTGGCATTCTGGCTACAGCCGAAATCAACAACAAATGGGCTCTCGAGCTCTGGTCCGTCTTCTCTCCTCCCACCGGGTCTTTGATTTAAGGCCAAGATGAAGAAACCGCCTCTGCAACAGGTAAAATGGAAAGGAACACTAAGGCTAAAATGGTTAAAGAGGTATATTTCGGACAACTATCAACATATATGAACCATTTGCTTGTTGTTTAGCTCCCCAGATGATTGTAACACCCGAGCCGACCGAATTCGTTGAAAAGCATGTATGCTGTGCAAACACATAATCATTAGAATGTTTGAAATTAAGTAACCTTGGATGAAACCTACCAAGCTCGACAAGATCAAAACGTAACGGGTCATTGTCACCGCCAGTGCGGCAACGGCAGGCCAGGAGAGGGCGCGAACCATCTGCCTGAAAAATGTGGCAGTCGGGGCATGAGTCGAAGGCGTTTCCGCTATAAAGATATCTCGAAGTTAGCATGTGTTAACGACACATTTTCAAACGGCAATACAAACCTCTCTGCCCACATGAGATATCCATGGTCGTTCCAAAGACACAAGTTGAGGTTTAGGCCGGTTTCCACATAGGTTCCAAGCCGGTCGCGGCAGTCCGCCCAGAGAATTGGCTTTTCTTCCGAAGACATTCGGAAGTTTCTGCACCACTCAATCTCCGGCTTATCCAGAGTCCCCGGAGCGGCTTCAAGCTTGCTTGAGATTCCAAACGCCACCAAAAGGCCAAGAAAGACAAGAAAAGAATTCATTATGCTCTGTATCTTGTCAGATCAAGTTCAGAAGCTTGAGTAGGTAATGGTGTAGAAAGGGAGAACGAAAAGATGGAATGGGAATAGAGCGTTTAAATAGTGGTCAACGCTGGGTTCGAGAAGATTCTTTTCCGGAGCTGTTATTGCATCATGAATACGAGCCACTGCACACCAATGGTTGATTTTCGTATTAGCGAATCATTGCAACTGCTTTCTACTTTATGAGCCACCAATACGAGCTGTATAGACCGGCGTAGCACTCAAAACAGCAAGCACAAACAAAAGCAGTTACGACAAGTAGTAACATGAATAGGCGGTCAAGACTTTTAGAGTACACAATACACATATTTTCACGGCTTTAGTTTGAGGAGTTGCTTCAAAGCAAACAACAAATGAATATCAAAGAGACTAAGTAACATACGCAACACTACGATTGTATGCCCCATGGCACAAAAGATGAAAATTTCCGACAAGGTAATGCGACAGCATTCGTTGCCCACTTTCTACTGCGACTCTAAGAGCGAGTGCCAGTAGTCCAGAAGCAGCCTAGGACACCGTTGTAGTTATAGAGCTGGTCCACTATAGCCGTAGTCAGTAAACAGCCGCCATAGTACAATCCAAGGGAACTTACTGAGCTCTATTTTCTGCGACTTGTTCTTGCCCTTTCCATCGGAGCACTTGCAGGACATCTTTGGGTAGTATCCCGAAGCGTCAGAGAGACTACAGTCGTAGCAGGTCTTCATGGCGTCACCACTAAAAACGGTTAGGACGATGTGATTTGAGACGCAGGAGCAAAACTTACCCGCCGCTCTGCCACTCAAGCTTGCCAAAGTTGTTGATAAGGCACTTGTTGAGGTCGAGGTAAGTCAACCCATTAACGTAATGGTCGTTGGGGCAGGTGGCCCAAAGAGTGCCATATTTGTTACTATCCAGGTAGTAACCTTCGCAGGGCACGAGGTTGGCGCGGGTGGTCAGGTTGGTCTCGGGGGCTTCGACCGGGAGAGCTTTAGAGAGAAAAGTTTAATTAGCGTAAATAATGGTAATGAAAATAAAGGGTTGATGCGTACCAGAAGCGGTGGCCATGGAGGCCAGGCCAGCGAGCGAGAAGAAAGCAGTGGCAATCATGATGTCGAGGTTTGGTCAAGAGCTTCTTGATTGGAATTGATGGAGTGAGTGTGATGAAGAGAAGAAAAATCAAAAACTGATCAAGTCTGTGAAGGCACTGCTATTTATACTTGAACATTTTGTTTGTTTTTTTATTTTTGTAGTTAGAAGGCAGCTACCAATCTATAGCAACCAACTGCCTCAAAGTAGTAACCAACCTATAACAACAGAAACGTTTTAAACAACACATAGCAACAGAATAAATTTAACCAACCCATAACAGCATAATAATGTTAAGCAACCCATAGCAACCAACTATTTTATCTGAGCACCACACATTTTCCATTCCAAGTAGTATCACAGCCTCCGAAAAAAAGGACATCCGTTGCTCGGCACAGCCGTTGCTCAGCACGCTGTTAAAGTGGAGACAAAAATAAAACTCTAAACAGTAACATGTGAAAATTCAAAAAAGAAATGTGAACTCAAAAAGTGAATGAATGGCAAGTAACAGCATAATTTCACCCATTGTTGTGTAGCAAAATTATACGGAATTACATGCTATATATTACGCTGTATGTTATAGGTAGCTAAAACCCTCCTTTCAATACCGTCCTTCCGATTCCTCGTGTAACTCTTCAAAAGCCCTGCCATCATATCGACAACGAGCAAATTCCTTAAAATAGAGACAAGTCCCCGGTACGGATACCACTGTGCGAGCCACAGGACAGAACGCCGCCGTTGTTCCACATGCCCTGGCCTACATCAACGAGGTTAGCAAATTTATTCTTTCAATTTTTAAAGGCCGGTTTTGGCAACTTACCCAGCTGGAGTTCACTATGCTTGGTTCTGCCGCCATTGCCGGTACGGCACCAGCAGTTGAGAAGTGCGTAGCCGCTCATGGCGGAAAACAGGGTGCAGTCGCTGCAGGAGTGCATGGCATTACCGCCGCTACCCATCAAAAGAACGCCGTTAGAAAATAGTCTTTAACCCGCGTGCAGTTAATTATTTGTTGGAAGAGAGTAATACTCACCCGCCCGCCGTGTACTTCATATTGCCTTTCTTGTTGAGAAAGCACTTGTTCATGTCGACATAGGTGTTGCCCGGATTTCCATGGGCATCGTGGCACAGAGCCCACAGGAGGTTAGGCATCTTCTTGGAAAGGCTGTAGGCCCAGCAGGTCGGGGGGCCACGCTCTTCGACGTTGGCCACTTCAGCGGCTGCTATCAAAAAGTCAACTGTTAGTACTATATCATGTACAGCAAAAAAAAAAAAGAAGGTCACGTGTGGAGACTTACGCATGGCAGCCACCATGGAGGTAAGCGAAAGAATACAAACGAGCGAAGAGATTTGCATGATTGCGAATGACAGTCGAGGCTGATTGATCTAGATTTTGGTGCAGAAAGATCGAGAAACACTACTTCATTGATGGAAGACTATCGCCTACTTATGCATTTTCACATCTTTGTCTTTTGGCTCTCTTTTCTTGAACTGGCACTGGGCCTCTTTGAGTCTCGATGTCTTTCAGTATTTCAAAAGTCTTTCAATCTATTAGAAATGATTATATCTTCTTTGTTGAGAATAAAGCCAACTCAATAAAAGTTTCATGATCTGCTCTGCAAGAACGTTTCTATAGGCTCCAAGGTCATCATTTCATCCATCATCTTGTCAACCACAAAGAAACTCAATTATTTTTTTGACGCTCGACACGCTGGAAATAGCAACACGGGAACTTGCGATCTGCATCTATGAATAGAATGTATGATATACACCTTCAATTCAGGTTTTATCGAACAACCCCCTCTTGAACTAGTGTTTGCAACCATTAGAATTAAATCAGGCTTTGAACTATCAACCTTAACAACGCACCTACGCTCTGTAATAAGCTGCGTCGCACAAACCTTGATTCCCTTCCCTGTCAAAAGGTACCAAAATGGCATGCTTACAACCCCGCTATTCCCTTTCCGTCACTCAATAGAACGCCCTAAGCTGATTCTCTGCGCGAAAAGTTTCCCCAAATGGCATGAATAAGGACATATTTTAAGATTTAGTCAAAAAAAAAAGATCATTCTATGCTGTGCCTTTCTATTCACGGGTCCCAACTGCGCTATAGCACGCCAAACGGCCATCTTGATTCACGACTTCACCCCCTATGAGCATTGTTAGCTATTGAGCAAACACTAAGAGATGAAATTAAATGAGACGTACCATCAGTCGAGCTTATGTCTTGGTGTGGTCCGTAGTAGCGATCCCCAACGCCGATTGGACATTCGCATCGGATTCGTGGATGGAATCCATACGCCTCATTGATCGAACATCTTCTACAGGCCTGGAATGCATTACCACTGTGTTATTAATGTCAGCGGTGAAACCAAACATGTGCGAAGATTAACGTACTCTTCCCGCCAGCGCAAAAACCCATACACATTGGCAAGGCAATGGTTCAGGTCTAATGTTGATCTGCCCTCGTTCGCATCTTTGTCGGGGCAAATCGCTGATATCAAGCCTTCCTGGTTGTGATCGAAGCTCCAACCAAAGCACGGCCAGCTCCAGTCTTGGTCATCTGACTGGGCCCTGTTGGGCATGGGTACGCTAAGTGTTGCTGCGATTGGAGTTATTATTAACACGGCCTATACGGGAGTCAAAGGATAGGCAGGACTTACCATTGATAAAAGTGCCAACAAGAACAGCAGCCGACGCAAGCCCGGCCGCGATGAGAACAAAGAAAACCAAACTGTGCATCTTAGAATTTGATTTTTTCTTGGCATGAAACTTTGTGACTATGGACCAAGAAGAGCCATCACTCTATTTATGTCCAAAAAAAAAAAGAACTAGGCTTAAACACTCTTGACGACCGTCTCTGTTTGTTTACCGTCGATGGACACCCTGTTGGCCTATCCTTCCAAGATAGTCCAGAACCGAATGTTCGTAAATAGATTTACGGTCAGTTTCTCTTCACTGTAGTGTGCGGTTTCCCAAGCACCTGTCTCCCATGAGAGTTCGTTTGTTTGCAGCCACCATGATTGGTGCGTAAACAAACGCTGTCTACTAGCCACAAGATCTCGTATTCAACTTACGATGCGTTATACGGTATTTTTTGGGGCAGGAATATGCTTCACCGAGACACCTCAAAGTGAAGGATTACATGAGGGTACTTTCTGCTGGCCAGAGTGGAAATATGGAAGTTGTCTTGGCAGTTTCCTCTACAAATCACAAATCACATTTCAATCAGTTAAGCAGCATTGGTACTGAGTAGCCTAAACCTTCCTGCAATAATAGTAACCCTATCAGCCGCTCTATTTGTAGTACGTGTACTGGTGCAAAATGGCCATGTTTGCTTGCAACTGTTCCTCTTCCCTTTGTTGCTGTGTTTCCTGCTCCTTTGCTTTTCGTTCACGTTCCTGTCGCTCTCGTTGTTCCCACCGCCACTGCATAATTTCCTGGCGCGCAACTTCATCTTTGGGGTCCATGTTGCGGCACACGTCATCAACCTCGCTCCACCGCCTGCGTTCCTGCTCGACCTCTTTTTCCCGCCTCTTGCGCTCTCTGCGCTCTCTCTCCGCGCGAGTCCGCTGTTCCCTTTTCCGCTGCACTTCTTCCACAGCCTCAGCCATTCTCTTGCGCGATTCTTTGTGCCATGTACTCCGCACCTCGGCCTCCCACTCTTCTAAACGGCCCGCACTCGCCGCCGCCGCCCGCATCTTGAGAATCTGCCTTCGCTCACGCCTGTGATCCAGTTCAATCTTGCGCTGTCTCTCGGCTTCCTTCGCGCTGCGTGCCTTTTCGACGGCTTCGCGCACGGCAGTCTCTTTGTCGTGACCGGCAAAGGTGCAGCAGTGGCCACAGCAGTGGCAGCCAACGCAGCAGCAGCATGGGCACTGGCCGTTGCTTTGCAGATGCACTCTCTTGCGCTTCACTTTGAGGGAGACGGAGCGGCAGTTGAGCTTGTTTTCGGCTCGGTCGAGCTCTCGCTGGATTATGGCATTTCGGTCGATGTCGGAGTATTTTCCCGCTGGAGATTCGGTAAGTTTGAGAATGGAGGGAGAGTCGAGAAGTGGATTGATGCCAATATGGTAGGCGTGGTAGAATACATGGTGGCTATTTCTTGCGGTCTCTATCAATGATAATTAGCATCCATGTGCTTGAGCGCATCTTGATGATCACTAGCCTGGCATTCTTAGCACGCAATGCTCTAGTTTGATCTTTCAAAACTGTTTGGTCACGATACAGCACAGCACAGCTCACATCTCGACTCCAAATCATAAATGTATATTAATGCACTAGAATCCACGTGAGACTGAGTCACTGCAACAGACTATAGAGAGATTTCCATGATTTCCAGGGCGTCAGCATCAATAAGATGAATTTAGCCATCGCTATAGTAATAATAGTCTTCGTAGTCTTCGTCCGACGACTCGCTCTCGGAACTGAAATCATCGACAGGCTTCAGCCTCTTATTGCGGCAACTGCGTATGTGTCGTTCCAGGGGCGTTTCGGTTGGCGGTGTCCATTCAACTAGTAATTGTGTTAGCAGAGCACTAATGAATTTAATTAGTGTAGGGGAACTTGCTGAATTGGAACTCCTTTGGCGGCTTTGGCAATTCTGTAGAAGCCTGTGGCTTGGGCACCACGTCCGATTTCGCTTCTGGCTCTGGCTTTTTGCTCTTCTGGTCCTCCAATTCGCTACTCGTCTTGACAATTATACAATCACCTGCCGTGCTTTTGTCGGATACAGCAATGGCTTCTTCTTGGGCGACCGTTTTTTTGGGCTCGGGGCGAACCGCCTCTTTAGCAGGTTTTACGCACTTTTTAGCTGTCATGATGATTGAGTTTGCTAGTGCCTAGTCAGTAGACACACCTGGCCTGTGTGAATATAGCATACTTACTCCAGCCATCCGCGTTTGTGGACGTCAACAGTTTGGTGGTGCTTTCGGCGCCCATCTTGCTGTTGTGAGCCGATGCTTCACGAGAAGATAGTGAGGAATATCGGGGAGGAAAGCATCAATTCTACGCGTTATTTATCACGTATACACCGCTGCATGGCTTTGTGCCCTAAATTAAATTCAGCTCTAAGATTCTCCGCTGGCTTCTGACTTATTTTCATCTCTTATGCGTAGACTTCATCTTAAGCCTGACGGTGAAAGTTCAAGCAAACAGTTGCATAACTCTTGGGAATTCCGGATAAAACTGAACGTTCTAGACAGACCTAGTCCTCACGTGCAAAGCAAACACTTCAAAATGGCGAAGAAGTCTGCATTTTTGTAAGTATATGTCGATTTAGCCAATATCAGAGTGAAATAAAACAATTCATACAAACCCCCCATCGATTCCTACGACGCTTTGTTATCGTTATTCTCATAGTCATGCTCAGACTCATGCTTACTGAGTAGCTCATGTAGGTAAGTTTTAGATAGTTCAATCTCTTGCATCTGCTGTGGTGTGAAAGATTCGTCAGGGAGATAGATATATTCTTTGCCTGTGAAAAAGACTGTGACACATGTTAGATATCCATCAACCAGTATTGAAGCATGTGGTTTTACCAAGTTTAAGTTGACTTTGTACGCTCATTGCAGTAGAAGGGTCTCTAAAGTTCTTTGGCGGAATTAATATAAACGACTACGACCACATAGTGGTTCGCTATTTATACTTCTATTGTGTCCCCCTGAATCTTTGAACTGTGATTACACGGTGTGAGACTGTATACGCGGGGCTTCCGTGCATAGGCAGCCAAAACTCGCGATACTCAGGGTTTATACTCTCCTTGCAAGTCTCTTGATTTTCTCGGCTAACTCCATGAGGTGTTCTTGATAGGGGCGCTATGCTAGGGTAACCCTATGTTGATACAGCCAGACGTATAAATTAAAAGTGTTTGTGATGGGTTATTCACAGCCAAAGGCACCCTAGTTCAGCAACTCCACAGTACCGAACAACTATACAACTACTACTACTACTACTACTACTACTACTAGTGCACAAATAACATGTAAGGCCATTTGCCTTGCATGGAATTGTTTGGTTTAAGTGTCATTCTATCACAACAGGAGGCTACATAGCTACCGTGCAGTAGTAGTACAAGCTACTTGCTGACGGATTATGCCACATCAAGCGTTCGGTGAACAACACCAAGTCGTAGAGTTACATTCCCCAATTTAGTAATACCAAATGACATATTAAGTGCACTTTTGTGATTTCATCTGTACCAACTTCATAAAAATGGCTTCATGGCGATAACGCAAGTCATTTCGGTATACGAAATGCAGTCCTGATTCAGAAACGTAGAATAACAAAAGGATAACTCTAAATTTATCAGACAAATACTCATAATGAGCACAAGAGCAAGAGAAGCTAACTAAAACAATGTCACAAAAGTAACTTGATGATAACCAAAAACAAAACAAAAAAAGAAACCCCCATATATACCAAGCTTTTATGTATAAGATTTAAAACGTCACATTTTTGTCTTCCCCATTTCGTCCCTATTTCAGATCAAAGCAAGAAACACAAAGGCAGAGAGTGAAAACAGACACAGAAAGAAAGTGTCGAAAAGGAAAGAAACAAAAAGAAAAGAAAAGAAAATACCAAAATCATAGACCCATGGGTTCAAAGTAGTCACGGAACCGATCTGTGTTGTCCCAACCCAGAACATACACAACATCCCAGCACACCAACAACAGCATCGGGAACCGCACCGTCCAGAACGACAAGTACCCGTCGGGCAGCGGTCCTACCGTGCGCTTCAGCGAATCACTCATATCTTCATAATGGTTCTTCTTGTTCCGCAGCGCACGCAGCAAATCCAACATGCGCGAGCCCGTGTACTTGCGCTGCTTGCCCAGCGAATCGACAAAATCGCGCGGCAGCGCCCGCAAAAAGTCGCCCTTGGTTACGGACAGCGCGTGCCGCTCGAGCTCCTGGAGAGCTTCCGAAGGTGGGTCGCGCGGCTCCTTTTCAAAGTGGTCGCTGACGTCGGCGAGGAAGGCAAGGCGCTTCTTGGGCGGCCAGAAGAACGGGTGGGCGAGAACCTCGTGTGCGGGCGGACGCTGCTTCGGGTTGGCGTTGAGCATGGCCTTGATCAGGTCTTCGGCTTCGTAGCGGAATTCGCCCAGGGACTCGAGGTGGTCCAGGTTGTACTGGCCCTTGCGGATGTTGACTTCACGCATGTAGCGGTCGCCGCAGTCGAACGGGTGCGCGCCGTTGGTCAGCACATAGTAAAATACCAGGCCGAGACTGAAAATATCAATGGACCGCGTGGCGCGGCGAGGCGACATGCCGTCTCCGACGAGAGCGGTGCCAGAACCACTGTGAATGCTAGATTCCATGATATCACGGGCGTCGTCATCCAGAAGGAGCTCGGGAGCCCTCCATCCAGAAGTACCAGCCGCGCGTCCGGTAGTAGCACCAAACGAAGACTGACCGCCCTCGAGCTTCTTGCACAGACCAAAATCAGACACAAGCAGACGCGGCTTGCCATCGGTTCCCATGTTCACCAGAATGTTCTGGGGCTTCAGGTCGCGATGCACAATACGGAGAGAGTGCAGGTGCTTGATACCGTTAGTGATCTGGTACAAAACGCTAGGGATATCCTGACGTCCGGCATCGGCCAGTTGACGGAACATGTGCGACTTTTCAACAACATCGGCCAAGGAAGCCGCACAACGCTCCAGAGCAATGTAAAGAAATCCATCACGAGACTGCTGGGAGTAGTAGCGAATGACTGTAATTTTGTTAACAACGAGTATATTTTGACACAGCGCAAACAAGCAAGCTTACCATTGGGGTGATCATCACTTTCACGCAGCAAACGAGTCTCCTGCGAAGCAATGTCGTAGAACTGAATCAGCATACGCTTGACAGCAACCTCACGGCCATCGAAACGGCCGGCAAACACAAGAGTTCCGTTGCTTCCAGTACCCAGCTGGTTATTCATGTCGACTTCCAGTTGGCCCATGCGAAGGCGAGGGCTGTTAAGGTTCTCTGGATCTTCAATAATGGAGTGGATGTCGGGCTCAACCTGAGTCTCGCGCTGCTGCGTAATCTTCAGGGCACCCATGACAGCCTCTTCCACAGACTTGGCAGGATCAACATCCTCTCTGCTCTGCGACGTCTCTCTCTTCTTCTTCTTGTGCTTGACGCCACCGCGGCGACCACGATGCGCCTTTTTCTTGGGCTGGGGTGTGTCTGCCGTAGTTCCAGACGGGGACGCCTGGTCGGAAAGAGAAGGAGATTCAGCGCGAGGGATAGAGGGGGTGTCTTTGTTGCTATCAGACTCGTTATCAGAGAAAACCTTGGCCTTGGCAGCAGCGACATCAACATCCACAACATCCTCCTGGAGGTTGGGCACCTCTTCGGCGGTGACCTGGGACACTTCAATCTCGGCAGTCTTGAGGGTAATGAGTTCAGAAGGAATGTCGGCTGAGGAAATATCAGCCTTGGGAATAGTGGGAGCCGGATTCACAGTATGCTTGTCAAACGTCTCCACAGGATTCTCACGCTGCTCCACCGGGGTAAGAAACTTGCGAATCCGCTTGCGGTTAGATCCGGCATCTTGCAGCCATCCATGCTTGACACGCTCGCGGATCCAGCGGCGCACGTCGTCCTGGTAATAGAACAAAGCAAAGATGAGAACGCAAAACAGCGCAGGGTTGGAAACAAGATCAATAATGCTCAGTGCAACCAGGCGCACAATCGTCTGCGGCACACTCTTGGCCCGGTCCATCAATGACGGCGGGTCGGGAATCACAATATCAACCGGAGGCAAAGACCCATAATCAATGTACTCATACGAGTTCTCGACCTTGGACTGAGGCTTCTCGCCCGCATCTAGCAAAGGCACGTGGTGCTTCGACTTGGATCCGTTGCTAACAAGACCCAGAGTGTGCGTACCAACGAGAGCCTTGCAGAGAGCGTCAAATTCGAGAAACTTGGGCATTTCAATCAGGCCATCCATGGCCATCAGCGCCACAGGAGCGTTGATAATCATGGGGTATGACTGGCCAGACAGGGCAAACCAGCTCCCCTCGTGAGTCTTGTTAAGAAAGATGCTGGTAGAACGAGCCGTCTCTTCGCGCAAGTTCTTGGCCGGAGGCGCAGGTTGTGGAAGCACCACAAGTTCGGGATTGGTCTCAACACCGGCATCACGGGGACGGCAGAGATCAAAAACGCGGGCAACGGGAGAAGGCAGCTTGCGGGCAAAGAGAGTAGACCCAAGCTCTTTATTCTCGTGGAAATCCTCCTCGTTAAAACCATAGTCCAGGCCAAACACCTTGCCGTCGTGGCGAGAGGTAATGTACTTGTCGTCAAAGGAAGCCCGGCTCGAGTGGTACTGCTGGAGAAGGTCCTGGTTGTAGTTGTTTGGGCCCCATTCGCGGTACTTGAGCATGGCTACGGGCTTTCCGTCCTCACGCTGGATAGCAATACTGTATTCGGTTCTGCCGAGGCGGATGACGCCCGTGGACGCGCACTCTTCGCGATCAAACGGTGCTGTTGGACGGAGACAGCTTTCGGCGTCGTTAATGTGTGTTCCGCTCTCGCCAAACCATTTCAAGACACGACCGGTGGCGGCGTCAAGGGTAATCAGAGTACTTGTCTTGCTTCCCACATAGATGACGGCCTGTTCAACGTCGGCATATGGCGCAAGTTCTTCGACTAGCTTCTTCATGGTGAGGCCAGTCTGCACAATGGAAGCGCCAGCGAGAGAGTCCTCGCCGGGAATCCACAGATATAGACTGCCGTCCTGGTTTGGCTCAACGGCCCAAATATAGTGGTCGACGGGGTTAAAGTCTTCGTCGGTGGGCGAGCTATTGGCGCGGTAGTGGACCGTTTCAATCATGGGCATTTCGACTTCGAGACGCCAGCGTTCCTGGCCAGTCTTTCGATCGGCGGCATACAAGTCTCCGTCGACGGTCGCCAAAAGAACAATGTCCTCTACTTCCCAATCACCCAGACTCCGCGCAAGATGCTGCGAGGCGACTCCAGACCCGGAAGTGGGGCTGGATCTGAGACGGGAGGTTGGTGCTCCAACGGCATGAGCCGGAGCCAAAGTAGCGACGGCGCTCGCATCGCCAGAAATCACATGGTCGGTATAGTGGGAGTTGCGGTAATTGTTGGTGGCAGCCTCTTGCTGCTTGACGTGCGAGGAGTCTCGACGGCGACGGATGGTCGAGCCCGAGACTGAAGCCTGCGGAATGTTGTTGGAGATTACACCTTCATTTTGATATTGATGCGGGTAGCCGGCAGCAGCGGCAGAGTTTGTGTTGGCGTTGGCGTTGTGATTGGAGGAAGAAGGAATATGGCGCTCGGCGTGGTGGGTTTGCTGAGAGGCCGAAGAGTCGACGATTGCAGTGTGTGCAACAGGCAGCACGGCAAAGGCGATGAGGTAGCGGGCTAGACGAAGCTGCATGGTTGGCTGAGACTTGGCAGCTTGTGCTTGAGCTTGAGCTTGAGCTTTCAGTTCATCTATTCATCAAGCTGTCGAGAGGGGCTTGCAGGCGTGGAGACGAGTGAGGCCATCGACGCTCTGCAAGTCGAGAGAATAAGCAAAAAGACGAGCGAGCAGTATCCGAGGGTTATTGATATTCGGTGGTCGTCGGGTCGAAGTCGTGGGTTGACAAGATCAGGTTGAAACCAAAGGCAAACAAGTCAAAAGTCGAGGCGAGAAAAAAGCAGCGAAAGATTCAATAAGGGTTGTCGTCGGTCGTCTGTGATTGTGGTCCCCGGGGGTGGCAAAATCAAGAGTCAAATACAAGTGACTGACCAACTTTGTTTAACCACTAATTTAGTTTGGCGACTTGAATTCCGAACCAACTTTTTTTTATTGGAGCGGGCGCAGCAAAGGTTTCTTGAGCTAACGCAGATGAGGAAGAAAAAAAAATGAAGAAGAAGAAAAAAAAAAAAGACCAGGTGATACAAAAATAATTGCAGGCAGCAAAGAAAACAAAAGAAAAAAGTGCCAAACAAAAGAAATTGAAAACCCCAGAACCGCGATGCACAAAAAAAGTCACGATGCTATGCACGAGGGGGATAAAGGAGGGAAAAAAAAAAAAAAAGAAATCGAATGCCAACAATAAAGCTACTAATCAGGAGAAAAATCAGGCAGTATGAGAAAAGCAAGACAAAAAAAAGGCTGAATAAGTGCGTGTAGGGCAATATCTGCCGCTGATATTTTCTCCGTGTTTACCCCCAGAGAAGGCAAAAGAATGAAGAAGGGAACGAAAGAAAGAAAGAAACATCAAACGACCAGGAAGCGGTTGGTAAAAAATAAAAATAAATAAAAATAAAAATAAAAAAGTACCCCAAGTTCAGATTAGTTGCTCAGAGCGTCTGCAATATGAAACAGAAAAAGCTACAGTACGAACAAAGAGAGGCTTCTTTTCTCTCTTTTTCTTTTTTGCTCCAAGCATTTAAATGGCGCGGCGGAAGAAATTTCTATTTTTTTTTCTCGCCTGTGCTCAAACAAACTCAACTCTTGCTGCTTACGGCGAGAGATCTTTATAGAAGTGGAGAGAAAGCTCTGGATCACACCTTTGAGTGACCAATCAGAGACGATCATTCTGCAACCAGCTGGTTCAAGTACCCAGTACAAGAGCACTGTACGCCATTTTCTTTTACTCCGTACTGCATACAAGTTAATCCATCAGATGTTCTAACCCTTGATGGATTGACAACGGCACAATCAGGCCAGAACCAAAGGCAAAGCGAAAGAGGTGACGGGGAAGGAGAAGAGGCCGATGAAAAAAAAAAAAAAAAGAAAAAAAAAAAATAAAAAAGATGAGGTGACAAAGACAAACACAAAAAGAGTCAGATGCTCGAGGACCGACCTGCCCGCGCAACTCGGGGATGGGCTGATTCAAAGGGAGAGAGAGCCACTACTGATACACGAACTTCTTGGGGTGGGTTTGAGCCCTAAAGAGGATTTCCTGCAATGTTATTGGTGCGTTGACTTCTTACTGCTAATGCTATGGCTGCGACAATGCAGAACGACAAGCCAGCATATGCTTAGTTTTTCTCTGTTTCGCTCTGTAGCTCACTACGTCGTTAACCCGAACAAGCACAAAAGGCCCTCGAATCACCTAAGTATATCTGCTCACATCTTTCTTTTTCTCTGTTTGCAACTCACTGGTACCAAGGCCAAGGCGCCTGACAGTGAGCGCAACTTGCATTTCGCTTACCTCAACGCGTTTGTATCTTGTGATATTGTTTTTTTTTCCTTCTGCATTGGCGACAATTAATATAATCTGTCGTCTCTGCCGGGCTATGACTGCATGTCTGCATGCACTGCACTGCATTACACCACACCAAACGCAAAGGACAACATGTTGCATCTGCAACCCTCAACAACTTTTATTATTCCGTCCCGCCGTTCTTTGTAGTTGTACGTTGTCTACAAAGCCGAGTCAGATCTTTACGCACCAACTCAAAAAAAAATTGTGTACGGAGTATATTTAATTATCAACTCCTAAATATTTACTCCCTATATAAATAAAACGCAGACCATATCATTTACGTCGTTGCAAGTATTGTGCCAAGTCGTCCATTTGTGCCACACGGTGTAGCACTGTGAGCTCCACTAATGCTAGACACCCATTACTCTGTACAGTTACTTGAATGTGATTTCAATTAACATTGCTGATAATGATCAAGAAAAAGCTTGCGCTAAGGAATCTCGCCTTGTACTAGTACCTGGCAGGAGCTTATATTCGCAGCCGTCAGGAATGTACTAGTACAGCGGCTCACCGCCGCGTTTACTGACCCGACCCACTACTCCATAGACAAGAGTTCAACGCAACGACGTCCATCTCCATCGATGTGCAAGTTTTGGTTGGCTGGCTATGCTGCTTGATGTCGTCAACAAGTAAAGCGAGGCGAAGTTGTCGGTTAAATCTGAAGTGCATTACCAGCGTAGCGTCGTAGTACTACTACATAATACTAGCATGAACTTGGCTTGCACTTCAGTACGAATGATGCTGGCCTGCGGACTCACCAACCGATCAGTGGGCGATCTCGCATGCGCCCACGGTTGTGTTGGTCTTGAATAAGTGCTTTTTCTCAATATATGCCAGTCGTATGTGATTGATGACTTTGTGGCACAACGCAATGCGGTGATATCACAGCGCCGTACAAGGCTCGAGACAAACTTGCGTTCTTGTCAAGACGGTCCCATATAAAATATAGGGCATTAAAGCCGTTGCAAAGACTTTCCTCCGCTGAATGCGAGAGAAATTTCTTGCTCCACCTACATAAAACGGAAAATTACTCCTACTGGATTCTCCTGAGGCGTGCATAAAACTGCTTGAGCACACGCAATACACATTATTGTGTAAGTCCTTGCACACAAGCAGAGGCTGGCAGGGCTTTCAGTTAGCCCCGATTGCCCGACTCAGCATAAAGCGGAGCAAACTCTTTCCTCGGCTGATATTCACACTAAGTATTCTGTAGAAAACCAGGTAGATTTTTTTTAATGTCTCTCTATTGCCCAACCACCCGATAGCCAAGTGTAACTCACAAAGCATCATGTATGCATGGAAGCGGCGGCTTGGGTACACAATACGACGGCCCGCGATGGTGTAACGGTGAGAGAGGGGAGGAGTGTAGTTGAGTTGAGTAGTAGTTCGTTCTTCAACAGAACCACCAGCTGAAGATAAGTAGGTATGATATGTTTATCAATAGAATCATCAGTCAATTTTACAAGTAAATAGCGTTGTTTCTCAGCCATAAGAATAACTTTTTTTAAGATAGTATATCGCGAGAAGTAGTAGTAGTTGAAGGAAAGCAGTACTTTACACGAAATTAACAAACTTGCTGAATTAAGGGACTTGCTGCTTACCACCATCTACCAGGGAGGATAAGTGGGGTGGGCACGAGTAGGACACAAAACCGGCGCGGGGTTGGCTATTGTGGTAGGAGTGCTACCGGTTAGCTGATGGTCAGAGCTTTCCCCGTCTCCACCAACGGTGCTGTGTAAGGACTCCCACCAGATCTTATTATTCATGGAAACTAGTGGTGCTAAACGACGGCATTAGCAATTCCCGCTGTAGTTTAATAATGTAATTTCCGATGTTGGCACACATCGGCTTTACGGATACGTCATCTACCGTCTTCGTTTTGTTTTGATCTTCACATCTTGACCGTAATAGTTTGTTCGGGTTGGCTAACCCTGGAAGCAGTCAGGCGTTTGTTTTTCTAAGTCTTTGGTAGCGACGCACTGACAAACTAAAAGACAAGCCAAAAAGCCAGCGTCGTTTATTTGCAATTCCAGCACTTTGGCCCGACGGATTTCAATTCCAGCTACGTGCCGATCCTGCCAGGAAAGTTATATGAGGACTTTCTGTCATAGGCCTACCTGCAATGCCGATAATATCAATTTGTTGAAGTTTGTGTGTGAGTTGGTTACGCGAGTAGCAAGTATTTTTTATATTACGTACAGTGCGCGGCGCGTGCTGTGGGGCCTGACGCAACCAATAATGAAGGCGTAGACGGGTATTCACGTGATTGTTATTGTCGTATAAGCAGACATTTTTATGGCTGTTCGGGCGGCCCTGGCTGAAACTTCCAGGAGACATGAGTGCTCACAGTGCCGATAGGGCGTACTGAACGGTGCGGGTCTTCAATTCGCCAAATTGGTTGGCGCCAGGACAGCGCCAAAGAGACAAAAAGACAAAAGTTAGTTGGTATTAGTGGTTGGTCGCGGTCTTACCTTACTATTGAGAAAGAAAGGCACAGGAAAGGAAGGGAAAGGGAAGGGAAAGGGAAGGTAGGGTAGGCAGGGCAAGGCACGCGATAGTACTAGTAATATAATCCGTACTAAGTAAGGTAAGTTACGGCTAATTTTGCGTGCGGCAAACAATTTTACTACGCAGTAGATTGAAGTGAGCTGGAATCAAACGAGATGCGAGAGAGCGAAAGTAATCCTTGATTCCCCAACTGCAATCTTCCTGTTTTGAACTACATAGAAGTACTGGTATTGGTAGTACTAGTATTACTATTCTTCTTCATCTTTTGACAGCGCCCTAGCGACTATATCCAGAATCATTGTTAGCAATCATCCATTTTGCCTGCATTCGCATTCACATCGGCATCCGCATCGCATTTCGCATTTCGCATCGCATAGCCATCGCCAGTTTTCTCATTTAGCAGCGACCGAACAAACACCCAGTCAAGCCCATCGAACCGACCGACACGACCGACCAACCGACAACAAGGCCAAAAACGCCAGAAGAGGGATTGAATTTGTTTTGGTCAGTTCGGTTTGTTTGGTTTGGTTTCCTGAAAAACCACCAGCAGCAGAAACGAAGAACAGGCGTTGCCCCTGGTCCCTGGCTTGCTTGACCTTGACCTTGACCCGGTTTGGTTTGGTCCCTGGCGGTTGATTTGATTTTGATTTTTTTTTTTCGACTTTGGCCTGGCCTGGCCTGATCTGACCAGTTTTTGCTCTCTTCTGCCTCTTTTTTTTTGTTTTTTTTTGTTCTCGTGTTTTCGCCGTTCTGAAGACTACTGTACTGTATTGTATTGCACTTACTGTGTTGTATCATATTGTATTGTATCGAATCGTGTTGTATTGCTTCTGCGCTGTATTGTATCTATAGTATTTTACTGGGTATCGTATGTATGTAAGTACTACTACATACCCATGTATGCACGCTTTTTGCATCCATCTCGTGCTGCTCTTCCACTGATTGGCGTTGGCATTTGCATTAGCACTGGCATCGGCATTGACACTGGCATCAGAGAGTTTCTTATTCCTAGCGTGGCTTTGGTTTCTCTTGATTGCAGGCAGCTTAGGACAAGTATTTGCAGCAGAAGCACAAGCAAAAGCAAAAGCAAAAGCAAAAGCAAAAGCACAAGCAAAAGCAAAAGCAAAAGCACAAGCACAAGCACAAGCAGAAGCACAAGCAGAAGCAAAATCAGAAGCATCAGCGAAGCCACAGAAAGCACGGCTCACCCTCACCTTTACCTAGCAAGGAAACCCCCCGTCCCTCCAATTCCACACAGTCCACGCCAATTGCAATTGCATACTGCGGCCACGACCAAGAACAAGGCCTTAACCTTGACCTCGACCTTGACCAAGTCCAAGATCAGCACACCCTACTTGTACAATTGCAGGCCAACGCCAACCATCCAGCACGGTGGAGCCTTTAACAGAACTTCGTCTCCGCTCTCTCCATCGCCGCCGTCGCCATCGCTGGAGTCGTCGCTCCCATCGAAAGTCGAACTCGAACTCAAACTCCAACTTAAACTTAAACTCGAATCTCAATTTCAATACTACCACCAGTACAAATCTTGCTGCGACGCCCACTTCTCCTGGCAGCCCCCGAATCTCCCGCCACTCTTTTCCCCGTCGTTTATTTCGCCGCCTTGATCGCGGCGCTGCCCGCCTGTGCCCGTCTTTTTTCGACCAAGATATCGAGCCGTCGTCGGAGCAGCTACCCCGTTATCCCTATAGTATTCCGTTTCCTAGGCCGTATTCGCAACAACAGCAACAGCATCAGTACCAGCACCCATTTTGCGAGCCTGAGCCGCTTCGCTCTTCCGGCGAGTCCGCGGCCGTTCGAGATTACTCCCACTGCAGCGACTCCGACTCCGACTCCGACTCGGATCGCGACTACAACCACCATAGTGACAACAACAACCCCAGCGACCATCACGATACCGACCCCGACCCATATATCGACCCAAATCTACACCGCGCCTATCCTACAGTCGCTGCATCGCCCATTATGCAGGCGGCCAAGGGAAAGGGCAACGACCCTAATGGGCGCAAGGCCAAGGTGCGTTTATGCGCCGACCCGCGTTTGCTCTCTTTCTCTCTCTCTGCTATTCTCGGTGAAACTAACCGCTTGTTTGCTCTATGTCCAGCTTGCGCAATCATACCAACAACTTCTAGAGTCAGTCCACCTCCCTCTCTTGCGGCGCATATTCTCGACCACCCTAAACTAACCCCAGTGTCTGCTCCCCCTGTGCAGTGAATTCTCAGCAAAAGACTTGCGCTCTGTCGGCAACTACACCTTGGGCCGCCTGATTGGCCGCGGCTCGTTTGGAAAAGTTTATCTCGCCAACCACAAGCTCATAAACGGCACCAAGGTATGTTATGTTCTACGAAGGCCTTCTTTATAGAAGTGGAAGCGCCTGCGCACGCTATTGGCCAGCACCCGCTAACAGCTGCAGGTTGTGCTGAAATCTGCCGACAAAAACGATTCAAACCTTGCTCGAGAAATTCACCATCACAGACAATTTGTGCACCCTCACATTGCGCGCCTGTATGAAGTCATTGTGACAGAAAATATGGTGTGGATGGTGCTTGAATACTGTGCCGGTACGTCACCAAAATCTGCCATTTCATTTTATCCCCCCCTCCCCCCTTCCCCTCTTGCGCCGCCAAGTACCGAGAGCTGACAATCATGATGTTCTAGGGGATGAGCTCTACAACTACCTCCTGAAACACGGCCCGCTGCCGGTCGAAAAGGTCCGAAAAATCTTTACCCAGCTTGTCGGGGCGGTTTCCTACGTGCACATGCATTCATGCGTACATCGCGACCTCAAGCTCGAAAACATTCTGTTCGACAAAAACGAAAATGTAAAGCTCGTCGATTTCGGCTTTACGCGCGAATACGAAGGCAAATCGAACCATCTACAGACTTTTTGCGGCACCATCTGCTACTCGGCCCCCGAAATGCTCAAGGGCGAAAAGTATGCCGGTGAAAAGGTGGACGTGTGGAGTTTGGGTGTTATTTTGTATGCCCTGCTCTGCGGCGAGCTGCCGTTTGACGACGACGACGACAACGAGACGCGCCGTAAGATTCTCGGCGACGATCCCAAGTTCCCCGACCACATACCGGCCGATGCCGTCACGCTCATCAAGTTGCTACTCTCGAAGCGGCCGTTTGTTCGGCCGACGCTCCCGGATATTCTCGCCAGTCCCTTCCTTGCCGAGCACGCGCCAACACAGCAGGCGATTCTCAAGATTCAGCGCCCGGCGTCGTTTTCCACACAAATCGAAAAGGACACACTGGAGCGCATGCGTTTGGCGGGCGTCAACATCGATAACGTCATTGATAGCGTCATTGGCCAGCGCTGTGATGTGCTCTCTGGTTGGTGGGCGCTTTTGCTGGAAAAGGAAGAGCGCAAGATGCAGCGCCGCGAGCGCAAGCGAAAGGAAAAAGAGGCCGAGGCTAAGAGTATTAGACGTCTCTCGGCCGCCTCTACCCGCTTCGACCGCTCGGGATTGCACATGGTTAACAGCGAGACCGGGTCTCCGGTGGTTAGACGCCGTGCCTCGGACCATCTCATGAGCACACCTAGGGCCCGGGGCCGTTCCGAGCGCCGGAGCGCGCACTACTCCGACTACCAGATACCCGATGTGCCGCCACTCAGCAGCGATCGCGGCCTACAGCCACACACACCCCGGCCGTTTGATCGAGAGTCGGTCCGGTCTTCCAGCACATCTCGAACCCGCCGGCCGATTCCGCCGCCAAAGGAAGGCGACATCCGCAGCGCCAGATCCAGAGGCTCGACTCTGCATCTTGTTGCGCCGCCCAACGTGATTCTCCCACAATCCGTGCCCGAGGCGGAAAACGAACACGGCGGCGAGCAAAAAGTGCGCAAGAAGCACTCGCAGGCGTTTATTGCGCAGTGGAAGAACTGGACACACTGGATCTTTGAAACGACGCGGCGTACGCGGCCCAGCCGGCGCACAAGCCACTCGACTCCGGATCTCCGCGAAAAGGGCAAGTCGCCGGCCAAGGATGCCAAGGATGCTACGTCCCGGCCCCAGACGAGCAAATACCCTGGTGGAAAGAGCCAGGACGGGCGGTCGACTAGTACGCTGCCGCCCGGCTTCACCACCAATGCTCACACTCACAGCACCAAGACCATTCCGCCCATGCCATCGAACCCCAGTTTGTACCAACAGGCAGTGCCCGTGTCGCCGTTGACGCCCACGCCCAACCATCGCATGATGGCGCAGCAGTATAAGCGCCAGTCTCTCTCGCCATCGCCGCTGACTCCGCGCACGGCCATGCGCCGATCGTCTACGGGCCTGCGCGGCCGCAAGTCAACGTCGTCATCGATATCGTCGATTCGTTCCATCCACCACCACCACCACTCGCACTCCAAGGCCTCGTCAACAAGCTCCAACGGGTCCATTTCGGCAAGCTTCTCCAAGGCCAACCTTGCGCGCGGCACGTCGCCGCACCATTCCGTCAAAGTGCTCCCGGCCACGCCCGTTTTGCAGTCCATTCCGTCCAACATCCGGCTGGTGCGCGGGTCGTCAGGTCCGCCGCCGCTTGCCATGTTCAACGAGGGTATGCCGGTGCGCGACATGCAGACGCCCGGATCGCCGAATCCGTTTGGCAGCGGCAGCGGCGGCAGCGGCGGCGTCATGTTTGCCAAGCGCAAGCGCAACGTGTTCAAGGGCCCGATGCTGAGCATTGCCACGACAAGTGCGCCGGGTGCACGCGGGCCTGCAGGCTCGGCGGGCAATCCGCGCGGCCATGGGCGGTCGCATTCGCGCAGCGCGAGCGCGTCGGGGCTGGGCCGCCGGTCGGGGGAGATTACCATTGCCGAAGAAGACGAGGACTTTAACGAGGAGGACGAGGAGGAGATTGAGGATGTCGACGAGTTCTCACCGGTGGTGTCGCGGCCGGGCGAGATTGTCGAAGAACACATCTTTGAAGACATTGAGGCCGAGAAGAGTCTGGCGGCAGGCGAGGCAGGGCCCGGGCAGGCGTCGGTGTCTGGACCGACGAGCGGGTTGGCCATCTCGAGTTTGGGAGTACCGACGCTGCCGCCGCTGGATTTGCCGCGGCTTTCGGAGAGTTGATTTTTTTGGTGGTTTTTTCTTGGCTGTTGTTTTATTCACACTTACTTTATTCCCTTTGTTTATTTGTTTCTTTTTCTTTTCTCTCTTTGTTACATTCGCTTTATCCCAGATTCCCTTTGTTTTTGTTTTTTTTTTGGTTCTTTTTTATATATATTTATTTCTTGTTGCCATGTCAATCTTTAATCGTCAAGATTGGTCTTTTATTTACTGGCTTCAGTTGATGGTATTTATTGTGGTAGCTCTGCTTTTGCCTTTGGATACTTTGTTTCATAGAATAGAATACTACTGCATTACTTTTGCTCTCTCTTGGAGTTTTTCTTAGGGTTATGCGGACTTGAGCCTCACGATATGTTTAACAAGATGTAAAGTAAAATAAGGCGTAAAAATAGATCAATTACGCTTATTAACACACTACGACCGCAGATACTCACACACACTCTTCCCCCATTTCACAGCGCCCTTGTACCGCCACATACCGGGCGCATTTCCATCCTTTAGGCCGTCAATAGAGTCGGCCAGCTTGTGACCTAAACCCTCGGCCTTGATCTCGTGCAGCGGATACAAGTACGTCTTGAAAGAGAACATGACGGTGCGCGTCTCGGGCAGCCGCGAGAGAGTCTGGCGCTCGATGCGCGCAAAGGCGTTGGAGCAGTCGATGTGCTGGTCTTCTTCGACCTTCATGTCGCCCTTGACGTGGTTGAGGGCTATGTCGAAGAAGTTGCCGTGGGTTGTGACGGACCACTGTTTCGTTTCTTTTCGTTAGCTCTCCTTGATCTACATTACAAGTTTTTCGCCTGCCACGATAACTCACATTCGTGCGCTTCACGTTCTTGCCCACCTCGATGCGCGCAAAGAAGCGCTCCATGCTAGCGCCAATCTTGTCGTACGCCGGCACCGGCGCATGGATATCGCGCAGCACGAGACCGAGTTTCTCGGCGGGATCGAAGCCGCTCGGCGCACAGCACACAAACGCCACCAGCCGGTGCGGCCCGTTGTCTGGGTCCTGCTTGAGCAGGAAGATGTCTTCGACGACGAGCTCAGCCAGCGCACGCAGCAGTGCCGGCGGATCGTAAAGCATGCGGTGGCGGCAGTTGGGTGCAGAGCTTGTGCCGCTGGCTGACGAGAAGAGTGGAAAGGACGCGCCAGTGATGTTGTTGGTTAGCTGGCCAGAGGAGATGGTGAAGATGGCGGGGTAGCGCGTCGGTAGGTAGGTCTCGGTTAGGTACGAGTAGATTTCGTGGATGGAGTCGACTCCGGCGGGCGTATAGCCGTGGCTTTGGCTGGGGTATTGCTGCACAATGGCCTTGCGGACTTTGATGTAGTCGGCGTAGGTGTTGTCGATAGAAATCAGGTTGGAGGCCGGGTCCTTCTCAATAGCTGGCTTAGGGTTAGCCAGCGTGTCCATCAAGTTGCCAAACATTCAGAAGCAGCATGCACGCACCCATATTAATATTGTACGTCGGCTTCCATGGCCTGTACTTGTCTTGCTCAACAGCTTCAAAGTCAAAGTTTTCGAGCGGCTCGATAGCCGGCAAGGCGGCTTCGGGCTGCTTCTCGGGGAAGATCTGGCCAGGGTTAGTTGTACTTGTTCGAGCCACTTGGTTAATGTTGGGCAGCGCACCAGTTTAGCTCTGGATTTCTTGGATCTGATAGAATGGAGCTTTGATAGTGCTAGAACAGCAATAGCAGCAGCGGCCCAGATGGCGTAAAGCGCCAGCTTGGCGTCGATTTGGGCGAGAGCGGACATGGCAAATCGATGGTGGTGAGAGAGAGAGAGAGAGAGAGAGAGAGAGCGAGAGAGATAAAGATCAAGAAGCACACACATACAGGACCAGTAGCTGCTTTTAAATCCGCCCAGGCCAACAAAACGCCCTTCTCTGTCCATGTTGCATCGGCCGTCGTACTTGAATGTAATATCTTTATCTCCATTATCGCTAGTCCTTGAATCCTTCTGATATGCGCCCGATCTACTTGTTGGTGTAGACCCCATTAACATTGTGTATGTCGGTTCGGTCTGCCTTTCCGTTAGAGATAAAGAATCCTCAAGCCCACCGCGGAAGAAATGCCGTACCACACGCAGGCTTATTAGTGCGAAGTAGGAGATAATGCGTCGCACGTTCTCTTTTGCCCTGATTGGTTGGTTGGTGATGGCGGCAGCGATTCGCCGCGGGGAAATTCCGGGGTATCAGCATTTGACGATAGCTCACTAGTGGTATTGGCTTCCCACTAAGATATCAAAGGAGAGACGCCATGTCAAGTTGGCCGGGCCGGTAAAATAGAGTGAGTCAGCTCTGTATCATACAGAACATTTACGAGCTTCTTGTGATCTTCAGCATCGTATTCCACTCACTAAACACGGACGTTGCATCTGGTTTTAAGGCCGAGATAACAGTAGTACTAGGTAGCGCTATAAGTTATACTGTAAGTTACAAGTATAAAGCCGGAATAACGCCTCAAACCTCAACCCTAACGCCGGCCCCGCAATTCTGGCAACGTCACCTACTTTTGGTGGGGTGCAAGCTTTTATCGATAAACACCAACAACCCTGGCCCATTCAATTCCATTAGCCCACTAAGCTTGAGCCGCTCTCTTGGATTAGGACTACAAACTCGCCACCCCGATCCAATCAACCGACCGACCGATCGACAGACCGGCCCCGCTCCGTTCCGGCTTTCCGTTTTCCCTGTACTTTGCCCGTTTCTCCCGCTTACTCCATCCCGGCCCCGCGAAATGTCCGGCTTCTGGAATCTGCCGCGCCTAAAACGCGGCGTCGACCTCCAGGTGCAGACAGCCTATAATGACAACGACTGGCCGCGTGTAGCCCGTTTGGCTGCCAAGCGCACCGCCATTTCCGATCGCCAGTATCACGAGGTACGTTTCTGTTTTGTTTTTGCTCTCTGCTGCAATGGCTGCAGCCCGTCATGTGACGTCATCATACGCACAAAAAAAACTATAAAAAAAAAACTAACCGGGCCAATAGATTCTCAAGACAGCTGCCGAAGCCCAGACCGATCTGCCAGTCTCACGCTACGCGGCCGTGGTGCAGGCTACCAAGATGCTCAAGGACGGCACTGTGGTCACAGACGTCGAGGCGTTTGACCTGCTGGACTGGGCCACCAAAGACGTCGCCGATGACGGCTTCTTCTGTCAGGTTCTGGGCCCGCTACGTCTACGCTCTGTCAAGTCGGGCAAGCTGAACCGCGCGGCTATGGTGCAGTGCTTTGAGGCGTGTCTGCGCAACTGGGACCTGGAGAGTGCCCAGCAGATTGCGGCATTCCAGGATCGCAGTTTCAAGCAGGAGCGCTCGTTTCTGTTTTGGAACATTGCTGTTACCTTTTTGTTTGCCGTGAGTGATGCTGTGATATGATGGTAGCTTAGGGGGAGTGAGAGCTGACTGATGAAAAGACTAGCAGCGAGTGCGCCAAGGACAAGAGAGCGCTGTATTCGACGCTGGCCGCCCGGATGGCCCTCAAGGCGGTGAGTAACTAGAGCGTACTCCATACCGAGACACCAGCACCAGCTAACCCGCCGTAGAACCAAGACACTGCCGCAGCCCCCAAGAATGCTGCTCTACAAGAGGAAGAAGTTCTTTTGTACTATGGCATCCTGCTGGCCCAGGGCTCGCTCAAGGACTGGCAGGACCTGATGCAGAACGAATCGCTGGGCCCTGTTGCCCAGTGCCGTCTGGGCCGCAAAGAGCCGCTCCTCTCTGCGCTGCGTGCATATGAAAAGTTTGATGACTGGAACAGCATCTACGAGCTTACCAAGGCTGCCATGACAGACCCAGAGAGCACTGAAGAGGCCTGGAAGCCATCGGTGCTAGCCTCTGATTGGGCGCTGTGGCAGCACTTTCTCAAGGCTGCGCGACACGTACGGGCCACGAAGCCAGAGTAAGTTTGATTTCGTCTTGTATACCGGCATATTACTGACATTCCTCTAGGGTTGTCCAGGAAGCCACGGCCCGTATCGAGGCTGCTTCGTCCGACTCGGCCCCGGCCATTCTCCGCCGCACCATGATTCTCGCCAAAATCCTATCCTGCTTTGAACTCGGCGAGCCCTCTCAATCGAACCCCGATGCTGTCAAGCACATGGCCGACATGATTCAGAATCTCACTGTTGTCGCCCGTTTCGAAGACCTACGTCCGCTGGTGCAACGAATGGTGCCTTCTGATATGGGGGCCCTCCTGCAGGCCGTATCGACCCCTGCCGAGTCTCCCAAGCCGATTGCCGTAGTCCTCAAACAGGCTCTCATTGGCAAGCTGCGCTTCCTGATTTCCACGTGTCCCGGGACGTCGTCAGCAGACTTTGCCGTCATTCTCAAAGATGGCTGTGCCAGCCTGCAGAGTCTGTCGTATCCCGGCCGTGATTCTGCCGTTGACGAGATTGCAGCTCTGCTCAAGGACATGAGCGTCAGCGAAACGAAGCCCATCAAGGCCGAGCTCTCGCCCGACTTTGCTATTTTGATTGCCGTGACCCTGGTCAAGCTGAGCGGTTTGACGCCTGGAAATGTCTGTGCCGCCAAGCTGCCCTACATTCTGCAGGCCATTGCCGTGCTCGAGAACCAGCTGCACATTACGCCCAAAGACCACGGCGTGCTGATTTTGCTCGTCAGACTACATACGCTGATTGGCTCGGCACGGCGGGCCAGTGAGGTGTGGGACGTGCTGGACGTGAAGCGCACCATTGTCGACTCGCTGGCGCCACTGTTCCTGGACCGTCTGTCTAGCATTTCACCGGTGCTGGTGTCGCCGACGGTGCTGGCCAGCCACAAGTTTACGAGGACGGTGTTGTCGTACTACGATAATGTGCTCAGCACCAAGATGCCCAAGTCCATGGTGCAGGCCATCCACGCAAAGAGCTACTCGAGCATCATTCAAATACCAGAGTACATCCAGAGCCTCAAGACGAGCAGCACCAGAGCAATGGGCTACCTGGAGCGTCGGAGAGCTACTCGTGCCTTTACCGGCAAGCCTGATGATTGTATGTTTTCTTTACTACTACTGCCCGTTAATGCCTGCCTACCTGCTAACAGAAATAGGGACCCTGGCGAGCGTGCCCGTCTACTCCGAGACTATCAACTTTGGTCCGTTCCCTACGCTGGAAAGCTCAACGTCGCGCCCAATCTATGAGACGCTATCTCTGGGCCCGCCCCCTTCTGTAAGCTGAGCCAACCTTGAGCCAAAAATAAACCGACTAACACCCCTCTAGAACGAACGCACCCAGCTAGCCATTCTCGGCGAAAAGCTGTTTTCCATTCTGGCCTTCAAACCTCCGACTATGTACAAGCCCAGCGCTTCTGCCATCGCCGCTGAAGAGGCATTTGTTACTGAGGAGTTAACCCGCTCGGCTAACTCTTTCGGACACTACCTGACTACCGACCTTTCTGCCAAGCTTACCCCCGCCGAGGCGACGTACTACCAGACGCTGGCCCTGCTGACGCTTTTCACTCTATCCATGTGTCCCCCGGCCGCCGGTGCTGCCTCCGCCAACAAGCCCACCGTTGACGCCATAATCGGCTCTCTGACTGACCTCTCGCTCGTCATCGAAGAGCGCCTATCCAGCAGCGTCGGCACAGCCGAAAAGACGCTCAAGTTCTTCTCCTCGCTGCACGACCTGTGGTACCTGCGCGACATGGCCTGCGCCGTGCGCACATGCCTCGACTACATTACTCTGTTCAACAGCCGCCAGAAGCCGGCCAAGCCACCGGCCAAGGACGACGCGGCCAACATGAAGGCACTGGCCACGGCAGCAGCGGGCGCGCTCGCACAGGGCAAGGCATGGGTAGCCACGGCCAAGAAGACGGTGGGAGAGGCTGGATTCGAGCGCAAGGTGGCTGACTTGGCCTTTGGCGGGGCGAGTGAAGATGACGGCGTGACGGAGGCGGCGCGCGTTGCAGCGGATATCGAGGGCACGTCGGCAGCGAACTGGGCAAAGAAGATTGTCGAGAGCTGGAAGCAGAACATTGCCGGGTGGGAGACGGTCAAGTGGGAGTAAGCGGGCGTGCAAAGTAAAAAGACAAAGCGTGTAGTACTAGCAGGGACCATGGAGGATTAAAAAAGCATATAGAATCAGAGCATCAGGCAAGTAATAATCTATCGTTTATTTTCTACATTCATAAGGCGTTTTGTAGATGTTATGCGAGCAATCGGTCCCCATTCCCTATACCTCAATATTGGGAGTTGCTTCTAATCGCTGTGCTCGTGCTCGGCGCGTCTGTGGCGACGGATAATCTCATGGCGCTCCTCACGCAGCGTGACCCACACCCAGAACCAAAAGGCGGTTTCGACAAACAAGACGGTAAACATGATGCGGTTCTTGAAGCCCTCGCCGCCCCATGTGGCCGGCGTGTAGTGTGGGTTATGGGAATGGGCGCTGGGGTGGGCCATATGGCCGCGCGAGCTGCCACCGCCAAAGAGTGGCGAGCTGGGAGAGAAGAGGTACGAGTATGTGACGGCGGCGAGGGAGAAGAAGAAGCGGACGGGGGCTGTAGAGGGGGAGTTAGCATTACAAAAAGATCGACAGAAGCAGACAAAGTGGGAATAAGAGGAGCCATAAGTGGCAACAAGCAAAGTGAAAAGAAAGAAAGAAGAAAGAAAAGAAAAAAAAAACGAACCTTGTGTGCCCCAGTGGTACACCAGCGCAACCTCCTCAGGCATGCTCAGACTAACCAAGTCCGAAAAGCCCAGGAAGAAAAACAGTGCCGACACCAGCGCCAGCGGGCCCGACGGCGTGTCGAAGCCGCGTGCGTGCGGAAGACCCATGCTCTCGCCAAGAATATACACCAGCGCCTGATCGGCAATGGTGGTCGGGCTGGTCAGGAAGAACCAGGCGAGGGTGATGTGGAGGATGGATATCGTAGTGACGATGGTGCTGCCGGAGATGAGAGCCATGGCGGGCAGTGGGTTATTTGATGAAACAGACTATGTGTGATATTATAGAGAACGTCAATGGGGAAAAGGAAAAATCGGTAGTGGTAAGAGATTCATCAATGGGCTGATAAACGCGTGGTGGCGACGGCGCACATAAAAAGGCAGAATGGCGGAGCAAGAAATAAGTGGGAGGAAAAAAAAAAAAGAGGCCAACGTAATGAAGCTTCTGGAGCTTGGCCAGTAGGTTGACCAGTAAGCTAAGCTAGGGCGGCTGTTAGCGAAACCCCAGGCCCTTCCTTCTTGTAACCCTAGCATCGACAAGCAAGCCCGTGTCAGAAGCATTCCATTGTTGTCCAAGAAAAAGAAATATCACGAGTCACATGTGATTAATAAAATGAGGCAGGAAAAGTCGTGATGTCGTTTATTTATAAGCTAAAAATACAAGAGAAGAAAGAGTTGCTGGAGTCGATTACGCCCACTTGGACTGCTTTTGGGCAAGCTGGTAGGGTTAGTTAGTTACATGCGCCGAATACAAAATTTTGCCTCGGGCTTGTAGAACGGCGTAAGGCGAGAGGGAGGAACTACTTACCCAAGCCTTCTTGCAGTCACGGTAAGCTCTGGGAGAACAGCGTTAGCACATAAAGGAACAACAGGGCTGGCTTGGTCAAGTACAAGCCTTGGCGGAACGCACTGGAAGTAGTCTGAGCACAGGGACTTCTCGGTCGGGTTGCGGTGCAGGCAGCGAATGCTGCGGTCCGCCGCCTCCTGGCACGGGTCGTAGTACTTGCTCAAGTCCTTGCTTGAAGTTGGGATAGAGAGGAGAAGCTGTTAGTTGGCTTGATACACCCTTTTAACAACACAAGGGGGAGGGAGAACCAACGCCCGGAACTGCTTCTTCTTGTCATCAGTCCAGATGGTTTCGTCGGCACCGGCACCGGCAGCGGGCGTGTCAGCGGTGGGTTTTGGGGCCATGATGAACTGAAGCAGGGCTATAATTCGTCAATACGAAAACAGTACAAGCTAAGTTGCTGTAATTCAGGGTTATAACTTCAGGTTCCGTTGTTTTTGGCGGCGCAGGCAAGTCGTTTTTTTTGACTTAATTCCCAAAGGAAAAAAAAAAAAAAGTGGATGACTAAGCCGCTCTTAGACATTTTGAGCCTTGCAAACAAGCTTAACTTGCTGTGGCTTTACACGTTATGGAATCTTGTAAGACAGAGGGCCCTGCTTCAAAAACGCTGCTTGGAGAGAGAAAGACGTATACGGGTTGTTTTTTTGGAAATGGATCTTCTAGGAATAAAGCAGGCAGTCAGCTGTGGTGGGAATGAGAGGTGCAAGCTACAGGCTTAGTATTGGAGTGAGCTGCATCATGAAGGTGGCAACCCGGTTGTTGATATATAGTAGATATTACTCATGACGTCGGGATAATCTTTATATGGCTTCATTTGGTCCATACCACGTAATTATAACTGTAAGTCTCAATCAATCCAACATTTGTCTACAACAAACCTCGGTAAGGGTTACACTCCTTAGGGTTGATCGCGATGTCGCGCTTCTAAATTTGGTTTAAGCCTGTCTCTGGCGCGGCTTAGCATACCAATTCCTCCTACTCCGTAGTCATGCCCTATAGGCCCATTTGGAGCTCTGGAAGCTCTCCTGCTTTTGAAGCTTCTAAATACTAGCTCCAACTCACATGACGTGCACAAAGTCGGGTTTTTTTTTTCTTCTTTTCTTTTTTTGTCTTTCTTTCTTTCTTTTCAGCTTCATCAGTCGATCATCTACGCACGACCCGAGCTGACACAAAGCACTGAAGACACACTGAAAAAGAGCACATGCATCTTCACGGCCGTGTCTTGTGATATTTCCTTTTTTTTTAACTTTTTTTTTTCCGTGGATTTTTCTTTTCTGCATCTAATTTCTTCTTCCACTCATCCATTTTCTGCCAACGGAATTTCATCAACTTTGGATCGATCGCCATCGCATCGTTTGCTTCTGATTCTTTTTGAACACAAAAAAACTGACTAGAACGGGAATAATATCCTTGTGCCATTTTCTTTTTCTTTTTCTTTTCCTCTATCCTAATTTTTTTTTCTTCTGGCTCTTCACAAGTTCGTCGGTCTTTTTTTTTTCTTTTTTTTTTTTGGTGGTTTTCAGTAATTCAGCTCCCATGCACTTCTGACGAACCCGCCGCGCATAAATCCAAACCGCTCTTTTGATTTTTTTTTTTCTCTTCTGGTGCTGCTTGAATTCCGCCTGCTTATTCCATCAAATTTCCATCGAACCCGCCATCCCACAACACAACAAACCCAGTGCGTTGCGTTCGTGCGGCCCTTCCACCGAAAGGAAAAAGAACAATCCATTATTCCTCTTTATTCCTGGCTTTGCTTTGTCCGCCCAAAGTCGTCTCGTCTCGCCACGCTTCGGCTCTTGCTTCGCTTCCAGCTCCGGTTCCAACTTCAGACCACATCCAGCTCTAGCTCTAGTCCCTGCTCAAGCTTCAATACCTCCTCTGTATACAGCCTTGCGCGGTTGCTGAGCTGTGCAGTAATAATCATGTCTAACCCTCGTAAGTCCCGTCCTTTTTTTTTTTTTTTCACTGGAACACTCTTGGCTTGCGTATTTTGTGTATGCATATATATACATACCTGCTGTTTTTTTTATGTTATGTTATGCGCTGCACTGCGATGCGATGCGATGCGATGCGACGCGATACACCACACCAATCAAGGTTTCCATTTTTCTTTTCCCCGGGCAGCCTTACCCGCTTTGCGACCGGCCCGCTTACTCGGCTTAAACCCTGGCCAGGTCTTGCTATGTTCTTTTCTACCCTTGAAGCTTGAGTGCCACTTCAGAGACCAAAGAAGCAAACCTATATTTTATACTGCTCTTTATTTATCCAGTATCTAATTACCGTGTCACTATAGTTACCCCCGAAGAGACTTCCAAGTACACCTCAATAATCGACACCATCCTCCAAACCGCCGACCTTGAAACAGTTACGCGTAAAAAGATTCGTTCTGGCCTAGAAGAAAAGTTAGGTGGAAAGGATCTTAGCTCGCAGAAAGTAAGACCCCGCCATATACCAGCAATGCACCTCTTCACGTGGTCAAGTTTCGGATACAGCCGTGACAGCTTGTTTCCTGCATGACATGTGCTTTTTCCCTGCATTGTCTGCAGATTGCATCTTCTATCGGTATGTCTGGGCCGTCGTCACGCTTGGAGCTGCACAGTACTGCAAATTCTTTGCTACCGGGCCTGATTGACGTGCAAGCCAAGACCTAGTGCAGCCCAGCCCAGCCCAGCCCAGCCCAGCCCAGCGCCAGCGTTACAGCCGAAGCTTAAAGAACTTGGAAAGCTAACAAACACTACTCTACAGTATGCAATTAAAGACCTGATCGAAGCCCGTTTCGATGCCCTGACCCAAACGCCCTCGGCCTCTGCCTCTCCGCCTCCCCACAATGATATCGACGTTGACACCACGCCGGCCAAGCCAAAACAGAACCGCCCGTCTGCTGCTGACATGAGCCTGCTTGACGCTGATGCCAAGCTTGCTGCCGAACTACAAGCACAGGAGAACCGCCTGGGTCGTGCGCGCACTACCCGCGGCGTCTCCAACGGCACGACCAAGACGGGCAAAATTGTCAAGAAGAAGGCGACGCCGCGCAAGAAGCTGGTCAAAAAGGTCGGCGAAGATGAGAGCGAGGCCGATGCCACGCCCAAGAAGTCGAATGGCTTTCAGAAGCCGTTCAATCTGAGCGAGCAGTTGGCCGTGCTCGTGGGCGAGCCTCAGGTTTGTCATTCCACGTCTTTCTTTCTTCTCCAGGTGCTAAACAAAGGCAGCACGTTCTAACAAGAGTCTACTACAGATGTCGAGACCGCAGGTGGTCAAGAAGATTTGGGAGCATATCAAGGCCAATGAACTGCAGGACCCGAGCGACAAGCGCCAGATCCGCTGTGATGACCGGATGCACGCAGTCTTCAAGCAAGCCAGTATCAACATGTTCCAGATGAACAAGCACTTGGGCAGCCACCTGTACCCTGTTGACGATGAGTAGGGCACTGGCCCTTATCGTCTTTCTACTGTCATCTATCTTCGTTTGATTTCTTTTCTCATCTTTGTTTTCCATTTTCTTTTTCTATTGCTTCATTTTTGTTTCTGCCGACTCAGTGCCGTTTGCTCTCCCGCGTTTGTTATCTTCATATGGTCTCGGACTTTGTTTCTTTTTTTCTTCTTTTTTTTTTTTTGCTCTTCTTTTCTTTAAGGCGTCTGGATGGTGTTGCATTCATTGTTTTTTCTTCTTCTTCTTCGGTTCCTTTTTTTTTATAGCTCTTTTGTCCTGTTTATCTTTTATTTTCTGCAATGGTACACCTGGCATAGATATGACATCGTTCTCTGACTCTGGCTCTTAGGCCTGAGATAGTGCCTCGCCATAGTCTTTTTTTGATGCTAATCTTTGCCAAGTTGATATAGCTGGTTGGTTGTCTGGAATGACGCCATCGGCTTTCTCAAGCGACCTGTTTGTCTATCGTCATCTGGAATCTAAGGGTTTGAGATTTGGTGCGTCAACTACGAAGCGGGCTGTTATTCTTTTGGTTTTGGTTCCAGTTTCTCATTTCAAAAAGCTTCAATACATGATACATAGCATTCATTCATCAGTTATTTAGTGAAGTGACATGAGGTGACGGGTTATGATTAATTGTGGCTGATTAATTGTGGCTGAGAAAATGTGGCTGAGGTCTAGCTTGCCTAATTGGCCTATAGTCACTATGATTTGATCTGATGTCATGTGTAAATTTGTCCATGGGAATAGGCAGAGAAACAGGGGCATTAATTTGAAATATAAGTTCTTGAGTAATCCTGAGTCATTCAAAAATTGAATGCCTACTAAGTGACCTTGCAATGTATTCACCTTAACCTGATTGAAGTTCTAGCAGCATCATAAATGATTACGCAGCTTCCAAGTTACTTCAGGAAGGCAAGTATGCAGCGGGTAAATTTCGGAAATATTTTGTTTCCCAAAAGCCTGTTAGAGCTTATTAAACCTTGCTGTGGCGGCCCCCACCAAGAAGGCGGCCTTAGCAAGACAACTGAAAATTACCTAGCAGCCAGTATATATATGTATATATAATTTTTCTTTTCCTGTCTGGCTGCCAGTTTGTACACAAAGCTTAAATACAGCTGAGCCCCGAATATCTTGGACAAGCTACCTTTCCGGCCATTGACCAATTCTTCCTTTTCTTGTCTCCACTTTCTTCCTCATCTTTTGCATCATACTAGAGTTTTTGTTTCTTCTTTTATTCCTTTTTACTACTACGCAGGGTGCCATCTATTGTCGCTGCATATTCCTATTTGCTTTCGTGACTGATAGACTTCAGCTATCACCACTATTATTTTCGCATTTCCCGGACTTTGTATTTTTATCGTTTTTACGTTTTCGACAATCGTACTATCTCAACTAGTCATGACTGGCAACTCTCAAAACAACACCGGCTCCGGTCCCGGCAATGCCCGTCCCAAGAGTGACAGCAACAAAGGCGGCGGTGGTGGCCGCGGCGGACGGCGGGGTCGTGGCGGGCAAAACAAGAACAAGGACGGCCAAAACAAGCAACAAGGCGGATCCAAGGCTCCCAGCTCGGCACAAGGCCTGAGTGCCAAGGTTACTCAGAAGCTGCCCTTCAAGAAGCCTGATGACGATGCCGCGTCCGATACCTCGGAGGAAATCTGCTTCATTTGCGCCAGCTCTGTGCAACACTACGCAATTGCCCCATGTAACCACACCACATGCCACATCTGCAGTCTCCGGGTGCGCGCTCTTTACAAGAACAAGGAGTGCATGCACTGCAGAGTACGTTTGAACCAACATCTCTTTAGCCGATTCCAACTAACACTTTTTTAGACAGCTTCCGACTACGTAATCTTCACCGACGACCCGGATAAGAAGTACCAAGACTACACCGACAACGACATCTCCTCGAATGACTCCAACATTGGTATTCGATATGCGAACGAAGATATTGTTGGCGACACACTCTTGCTACTACGCTACAACTGCCCCGATGCGGATTGCGAATATGCTGGCGTTGGCTTTCCAGATCTGCACCGCCACGTAAAGAGCATCCACTCAAAGAAAATGTGCGACCTGTGTACGCGGAACAAGAAAGTCTTTACACACGAGCATGTTCTCTACGAGCAAAGAGCTCTCGAGACCCATATGCGGAAGGGTGATGATAAGCCTGGCGCCACCGACCAATCTGGATTCAAGGGTCATCCTATGTGTGGATTCTGTAATGAGAGATTCTACGACGACGACAAACTCTTTGAACACTGCCGCGACAAACACGAGCGTTGCTTCGTTTGTGACCGCCAAAACTCGCGCCAGCCTCACTATTTTGACAACTACAATACTCTGGCGCACCATTTCCGGCAGGATCACTTCCTGTGCTTGGACAAAACATGCCTGGAGCAGAAGTTTATAGTGTTTGAGTCGGAAGTCGACCTGAAGGCCCATCAGCTGGATGCCCACGCCGACAGTCTGTCCAAGGATGTCCGCCGCGATGCTCGCATTGTCAACATGTCAAACTTCGACTACAGACAGTCCTACCAGCCGGAGCCCTCCAGCAACAGAAATCGCCGCGGTGGCCGCAGCGGACATGGCCGTGATCCTAATGCGGAAATGCCTCCTGTGACTTCCTCGCATCCTCTTAGACGTGATGAGATTGCGTTCCAGAGACAGCTGGCTCTGCGTATGAGAGAGGAATCACAATCTCAGTCATCTGGCCGGGCTTCTGGCTCGCGTACGGCCGCGCCACGGAGCGCCGCAGCTCCTGCCGCCCGCCCTCTGGAAACTGTCCGCAATGTTGACATTGCGTCCATGACGCCTGAGGAGCGTCTGCGCCTGTCTCAGCACCAAGCTGTCATTGAACGTGCCTCGAACCTGCTGGGTAATGACGCCCAGAAACTTGAGACTTTCCGCGGATATGTGTCTTCGTTCAAGTCGCGTAGACTGACGGGCACTGGATTTGTTGACTCAATCTTTACCCTGTTTTCCGACGCGCCGGCGAACTCTATCAACACTCTTGTTAGAGAGCTTTCTGAACTGTATGAAGACCCTGCTCTGTCGCAGGAACTTCGTTCTGCTCTCCAGTCATGGCGCGCTGTCAATGAGGATTACCCATCGCTCCCTGGCCTGGCTGGAATGCACGGTGCCACTACCAGCTCTACGGGCTGGGCCAACGCTATTGGCGGAAGCTCATCGAGAAATGCCCCGGGCTCGCAGCACTCTGAGCGTCTAAACAGGCTCAAGAACAGCACTCGTCATGGAGGCCCTGCCCCCGTCAGCGTTCCTGGCTCGTCTACGTGGGTGGCCACCTCGTCCTCGTCGCGCCCGCCCCCGCCCTCGGCTTTCCCCGCCCTGCCTTCGGCCAAGAATGGTTCCTTGTCCTCTACCCCCGCTGCCCAGCGTAGCACGCCTGCTCCTCGCACTATTCCTAGAGTGAGTGGCGGCGAGGATGCATTCCCTGCCCTCCCCGAGGCCCCGAAGCCACAGACCACTATCTTTGGCTATGGCCGCGGTGCTGTCCGCAGAGATTTTGGTGTGCCTCGTGATACTGGGTTCTCGTGGTCCGGCCCCTCGTCCGCTCAGGCATCCGGAGCGCAGACGCCTGTGGAGGATGAAGATGCTGAGACGAGCGGTGGTAAGAAGAAGAAAGGCAAAAAGGCTTTTAAGAAGTTGGTTTTGTAAGCAATACGGAAGTAAGGCTTCTTTGAGCAATAAATAAATAAATAAAAAGTACTGTTTTAGGCTGCTGTAGCTTCAAATAACTTGACTTAGTATTCATAGCGATCGTTCTTGGTTTGGCATACTTGGTGATGATTTGTGTAACGTTTCCGCGCATTTACGTATTTATAGTCTCTTAGCAGTTGATATTAACAAAGGTGCATGCCTTGAGGCTTCTATGGCGCAGGGGTAACGCGTCGCACTTGTAGTTTCCTACTACGGGATATGCGAAGATCCGCGGTTCGATTCCGCGTGGAAGCATTTTTTTGCCTGCTTCATCATTTCTATATGATAGAGCGTAGCAAGCAAATGCTCATTTGATGAAAGTAGATAAAATATGAATTCCGTTTTCCTTATCAATCGGGGAAAAAGTGAGTATGTGCTTGCTTTGCCTTATCCTGCCGGATATTTCTTGTTTCTTTCGAGCGTTGTGTGACACAACACGCGAATGTTTTTTTTTCTTTTTTTTTGAAAAAAAAAGACAAAAAAAAAACAAATCCATGGTAACGAACGCGAAAGTCTAGCATCAACTTCTTTACCGTTTCCTTCGAAAGCATCAACGATTGAAAAAAAAGAGAACATGATCAAGTCGATCATTTGCACGTGACAAGACTGGGACTCGAACCCAGGCGGATTTCTCCATCAGGAAACTTGCGTTAAGGAACGACCTTAACCTGACGCCATAACCAACTCGGCCATCTTGCCATAGGAACTTGTATGTGATCACTACTGTAAGCCTCTATACGCTGTAAAATCCTAATCGGGCTTTTTTTTTCTTTTTCTTTTCAAGGCCCCAGCTGGCTTCCTATACCAATCTTTAGAGATGATGCCCTCTTCAAAACAAACTACGCAATGACTTTTTCATACCATCACACTATATCCTCAAGACGCATTCAGCATATCACTTCAATTGTTACCCTCTTTTACCCTTTGACCCATTTTCTCAGAACACAGTTATTGATAAGATCCCTTTCCTTTAATTGTGCATAGCAGTGGTCTTCACCATAGAGGCTGTGTCATAGTGTCAGTCAGGTCACAAGGCAACGGACTAACGACTACTCCGTAGACACTGGACAATGACGAGCAGTGATGAGCTAAGGGATGACGCAACGAAACCCACGCACGTGAGATCCAACGCTGACGTAGGGTCTCCTTTCCAAGCCATATCAACTACTGGAGAGTTTTGTTTATGTTCTTAGTTTTGCTTTGAAACAAAATAACCCCACTACTCTGAAATATGACACTGCATATGAATAGATCATCTTGTTACAGGCTGCATGTGTAGGCTTCTCTTCATATCTAAATCGTCCATTGAATTGCCTTGTCCCAAGAGCACTGCTAATACTTTCCCTTATGCTCGCCTCGGGCTACCCGTGGCATCTTTGCTATGCTTGGGGTAGCATGTTGGCTATCCAAAGAATTTTTTCTTTATGGCTGCCTATTCGCAAACGCGCCCCTTCAAACATATGTCGGTATATTCTTTTGTCCAGCATTACCAATGATATTGAGTGCTAGTTCCATGTTTCAGTAGCAGTTTCCTTGCTCAGAACGTCATTGTGAGCCTGGTATCTAGATGCAGCAGACTTCCATTTCAAGGAGCTTTTTTTTTTTTCCAACGTTTTCCTGGATTTATTCTAGAAGTATACGACGCTATGTTGGGTACTGAGCAGATAGACTGGTAGCAATGACATCGTGCGCAAGGCGTTATAGTAGGCCTTGGGCGGACCCAAAACTCTGGGCTATTTTACGTCTACATTGATTTCTCGCGGCAATACAGGACTCCGGATTGGGTACTGGGCAAAGAGTATTTGGGCTCTCTACATAAACAGAACAGCAGTATCATGGGCGGATCGTTCTAGTAGTCTCCAGGTAAACCTAAATTTTAAGTAGACCTATGACACAAGCGCTAACTGCCCAGTCAAAACTCCGGGTAAGCAAGTTTGGACGCCATATATCCTTAGATAGTGCAATTATACACAAGTTCCTATGGCAAGATGGCCGAGTTGGTTATGGCGTCAGGTTAAGGTCGTTCCTTAACGCAAGTTTCCTGATGGAGAAATCCGCCTGGGTTCGAGTCCCAGTCTTGTCACTCAAATACGTCCTGCGGGACATTATTTTTTACTTCACATTTCGAATTGTGTACTGTGCTACCTAATTCAAGACCACCCACTTCTTTTTTTGAATGCATTTCCTTCCCTCACAAAGTCCCAATGAAGCATCCACCCCTCGGACCAAAACCTTCCAGCTCATCCTGCGAAACACTCCGCATGAGCAGCCGACTTCCGCTAAAAAGATTACGGCAGTGCTCGCTTTCCAAGTCCAAATCCACATGAGCTCGTGGAAGCACGTCCGTATTCTTTTTCTTGCCCATCCATCCCTGCCAGAGATCCGAAGCTTCGTCCTTGAAGGTCGTCCAGCTGGTAGTGAAGAAAATCACTGCGTTCCAGACGCCTTGCAAAGGAAGAACTGCCGCGCTCGCCATGCTGAGCCCGAAATGCAGCTCGTCAGGGCGCACCAGATTATGGATGCGGTTGACGGAGCTTGGAATCCAGGTCACCAGCACAGATATAGTGAACACGAAGCTGGTCCTCAGGTAAGCCACCTTGACGGGGTCCAGGCGATGGATCTTTTCGCGGAGCTGGCCAGCAAGTGAACGCTTTCGTTGGGAATCCCGGAACTCCTTGACCGCGGACGTGGAAACGCAGGTCGTCTGAATAACGGCCGTCGGATAGATGATCGGCTGCGTCTCGGGGCACTCTTCCGGGAGATTCCACTCTCCAAGGCAAAGGGGCGCGGCAATGGTGTGGGGGACGGTGGGCAGCGTCGACAGCTGAAGGCTTTTTTGCGGTTCATTTAGCGCTGCAAAATTCGAGTTGTGGGCCGTCACGACTTGCACCTCGGTGGTGACCGTAAGATCGGCAAGGGACTGCAGTGTGTATTAGCATTGATTTTATAGTGATGGGGCGGATTGTGTTTACCTTAACAGACGACTTGCGGGGGTCATTCGGCGGAGTGACCTGGCCCTCCCGGTCTGATCTTCCAACCGTCAGATTCAGCAGTTGGTTACGTTGATGGAAGACATAGTAACCAACTGCAAAATAAATCAAAAGCGACGTAAAAATACAGATCCAGATGGGAATATAGTAGGTCCAGATCCGCAGGAAAGACCAATTGGGGCCAATCCAGCACCAAAGCTACAAACATTAGCATTTAGGAAATTGATATTCAATGAATGATACTTACAGTCGCGTCTCCGTACACATGGCCACGTTCCAGAGTCCGGACAAAAAGCAGCGTTATGGCAGGAAGCGCGGGAAGGCCGTAGCACAGTAGGCAGTATGCCCACTGGTACTTGCGGAATGTCGAGGGACTAGCGCCGAAGAAGAACACGAGAAAGACGTTGATGGCCATGGCCAGAGACCAGAGGGGATCTGATTGCATAAACCTATGAAAGTTTTAGTAGGCTGAGCGCATCGAATGTAATTATTAACCTGAGGGTGTATAAAGGCCCACATTTCGAGAAGAAATGCCTGAGTCTGGCACAGCGAGGTCTCAATGCCGGCTTTGAGACCGTCGTATCCAATTACGCACGCTACGCTTGCACCAGCGTTGGCGAGCGAAGCGTACAGGATGAACAGATTGGGCACTGTTCGCAGCCGCTTGAAGGTCCAGAACGACACCACAATGGCGAGGATTCCGGCAATCGAGAGCACGGAGCCAACTCTCTCGATGGCAATGATGGTATTGATCTGCTCAGGAGAGAGACCCATGTTGCAATATAAGTCTTTCGGGGGAAGGCTGTGAATAATTTGTCGAAGAGCTGTTGTGGAACTGTCGAGTTCCCTGGATTTAGGACAGAATTTCAAGGCTTTGAAAACGAGAGATCGATTTAACAAGCAAACAAAGCTTTGGATGAGAATATGTTAGCCTTTTGATGCATTAGATATTTAATTTGATGAAGCACAAGAGCTATGGCACAGTGACACAGCAACGGAACAAGATCGCCATGAAGCCGGGTCACACTGGAGTTTGGACTTCTTGACAGACTAAGAACTCGCCTGAGACTAGCACAAGAACTGATCACTGGCTAAGGAGTAGTTAGTTTGAGGGGATGCACAAGCTTACCGAAAGAGAGTCGAGATTTGATGATTAGTGAGTTTTCGATGGCTAAGGAGGGCATAGGTGGATGAACTAGAGAACGTCGAAAAGAAAGGAGGAAAGAAAAATTTGGAAGACGAGAGCAAGAGAAGAGTAAGGGAATGTCTCCTAAATTTTATTCACTTATTGAAAAACAAAACAACCCCATATGAGGGCCAGAAAATCAGAGTTCCTCCGGGGGGGGGGGGGGTAAACAGTACACACACATTGAACGCCGGCCACCCTTGAGCCACTCTTCTCCAATCGACTCTAGCGACGGGAAACAAGAACCCCATTTTGAAAAATAAACAACGATATGCAAAAGGAATGAATCACTCGTCGACATAACCATCAATACTTGTGCTCAGGATGATGAATTTTCCATGTTGTGGAGGCGGTGATATGGCTAAATGATGAAGTTCCTTCCCTCAAATGTCGGCGACGGAAAATATTACAAGGAAAAAGTGTGGCTCAAATGGAGGCTACTCTGTTTATATGTGTAGTGATTCATGAGTGCACCTTCCACACAAAACCTGCAATAGCACCCGTTTGTCCTTTCAAAGAGGCGGTGACTAGCATGATGTACTCCTGTTTGGCGGGGCCAGGCATCACACAAATTTGGCCAAACGAACAGCTTTTTGGGAAAGCACAGGAACTAGCGCTGACCCCAGGACATACGGTGGAGCAGATGGTACTTGATACTTGGTACTTGGTACTTCACGTTGGTGACGTCAATGAGTACAGGCGGTTCTACGACAAAAACCCTGGGATAGGTTAAGCTCGTGAGGCGATACCCACAAATGCCCAAATGCGTCTTGAACATTCAATGCGGTGCTATTTATAAGAGCGGACTGCTCACCCATCTCTTCAATTTGATTTCTTTCCGGCTATCTGCATCATCTCTTCAATATCTCTTTAATATCTCTTCAACATATCATCATCTTTTCGATATAACTTTTGCTCATAATGCTCATAATGTCGCAACCCGAATCTCCAGTCGTCGCTGAAGAGGCCGAAATCCTCAATGAGCCTCCATCGCATGAGTCTTCACCTGTTCTATCAGTATCCAAGACTATGCATGTATCTATCGAGCCTGAGGCGTCTAAATCGTCACCTATTCTATCGATATCCAAGCCGATGTATATCTCCACCGAGCCCACGTCGTCCAAAGTCTGGTCTCTCAACCCTATTCCATACCAAGACGTCGACCGTGTGACACGCAACAGCCTCATCACATCGGGAGAATATCTGCTGCAAGCTTTGAGCACCCGGCCTGACGTTTCAGAAGACCAATGGAAGAAATGGGTGGCCGCCCTCATTGACAAACTCAACAAACGCTACGGAAATTCAGAAGGCGAAACCAACGAATACGTTATTTTCCTGCAAAATCGGCTGCTCCGCGCACTACAACAACCGAAACCAGATCGGATGAGATCCACGAGCATTTGCTACTAAGAGTTTGCCTTGTTTCTAGCTTTATCAGTTTGTGTTCAAGGCGATATATCACTACTTAATTGTTTAATGGCTTCATATTAGCATCCATGGAGCTGGGATGTTGGTGAACAGAAAGGATTGGTCTAAGCAAAAGCTTGAACTCCATCTATTTCCATTTTTACCACCAAGTGAGCTGTCACACCAGTGATGAGGATTTAATTAATATAATAAACTACTACACCTAATAAAGCCCAACTTTTGTCAGAACACTTCTATTCTAGATTTCAACCTCAACTGCGATCACAGCATGCGACAAAAATCCCGAAGCAAACAGTAGCGCCTTGCGCTTGTCACCTTCCGCGTTGTGCGGCTCAATTGGCACCAGCACCGCTCCTGACACAGTTGAAAGCCGAGAGCCATCATCCTCGAATAGCTTCTTGATCTCCCACTTACTCGCCTTTCCATTAGTCACAGCCGACGCGTTATTTGAAGGCACAGCAAAGTACACCAGCGACGCCAGTTTGTGCGCCGGGTCGCGCTGAGAGCCCGCCAGATCGACTCCACGTGCCAGGCCCGGCATTACAATACCGCTGCGCGTACCATATGGGTCGCGGAAGAAGCTTGGGTTGTCCATGGCCATGGGAATGCGCACAGACTCGTGCACGCGGATCTGGTTGTTGGCTGAGATTTGGCCAATGTGCGTCTCGCCGCCGGTGCAGTGGCCAATCAGAATTTCATCCCCAGTACGGCCATGTCCGAGGCCGTTGAGGTTGTGCATGTGGCCCAGGGCCACGGTAGCTTCCACGCCAGCGGTTATGTCATCCGACGTGAGCATGACGTGGATGACGTTTGTTCCGCGAGAGCGGGGGTTGACATCTTCAAAGAGGCGTCGGAAGTGGCCCTCGCGGTTTTTATGGTCGTTGGTGACAAAGAACGAAGTCGGGGAGCGAGCATAGATGTCATTGGGAGTAACTATCAGCGGGTGGTAGATAGTGCGGAGGTGGCGCACGGTGCTTGAGTTTAGGACGTGGTGGAACAGCTCAACAGAAGAACGGGCCTTGTCAATTTTGGCGGTAGGCTTCGATGTTGAAAGCGCATTGAGGAACTGCGGGTGCGGTTTGTGGTTGATGGCAAAAATGTAAACGGCGTTTGGATTCTCGGGGTCTTCGATGATGTCAATTCCGTGGGTGATAAAGGGGCCATTGAAGTTTTCCATTTCAAGACGGGTTGATGTAAAAGTCTAATCCTGTGTCAGTATATCTGCTACATTTTCCATACAGGGAAGACTCACCTTGGGGTTGATGACATGAATCGAGCCTTGGCTGTCCTGCGCCAGGACCGGATCATCAAAGTTATCAATCGGTGGGAACCACGACAGTCTGCCCTGTCTTCCATCCTGACAGGCCGTAAAGATCATTCCAGTCTTCTCATAGTAGTGCAAGTCCTCGCACTGGATAGTGTCCGGGATGTATTTCAAGTCATTTGCCGGGCTCACAACTGTTGGAGTAATGGTACGGCCGACGCCGAAAACTTCAAACACACGGTCAACACTCGGTTTGAGTCTAATGCCGAGAATAACGGCAAGTAGAGCCCATGCAATAGCATAGTGAGATCTTTTCAAAAGAGCCATAACGAAAGATGTCTAGGACCTAAGAGATGGATGAATGGAGGAGAAACATGGAAAAGAAATCAGGGAAGCGAGAAGAATGAGAATGTGAAGATGAAGAAGCAGCAGCAGCTCCACACTACTACTTAAATATAGAAATTTATTTTACGTGTGCTTAGCTACGAAAACTAACAAGGCAAGATCTTTTTCCGTACTTGCCATTGTACCCCTCTACTCCAACTCACGCCCGCAAATATTTTCAGTTCCCTCCCTCTATTCAATCTCTACTCCGTACTATGTATCCGTACTACGTATACACTTCACTCTGTACTTTGTATTTCATTCCCCCTAATGACGTGCTAAATCTCTATTTCTGGCATAGTGTGTCACACTTAGAACGTGAATAACGGCCGAACTGCCTGCAAAGGCTAAGCTCGATTTGGCCGTATTCGCAGTAACAGCCCATGGCAGGTGATCAAACTCCAACGCTGAGCCGGCCAAGAGAGACATAGTTCCCGAAAGAAGGCTAAAACAACTAAATAGTTGTGAGTTGTTGGAGGTCTAGGACCGTTTCCCCGGATTTCGAATTTATTACCGATTGTGGTCTTTGTATCATTTTAGCCACTTGGATCCAACGCTGATGTGTGATTATGTAATGGGTGCAGCTGTAGTGTAATGCACGGGATATTCTAGCATTGGGCAAAGCACATTCTTGGAGCCATTAATTTAGAGTATGTACCATTATCTACGTAGTACTCCGTAGAATGAGCAGCACACTTAAGGAAAGTGCCGTTGTCTGACAAGAAGACAAAACAAAAGTCGGGCAGGGTTTATACTCCGTACTGAGATTTGTCTACTTGTCCCAGTAAAGATCTCACCCGACGTTCATTGTCACGATGAGGGGAACGGCATAAGCTTAGCTAAAACCCCAATATTTCGCCATGAGGCTTGCGAAGTAACAGCATGCACCAAGTGAACTAATCCTCATTAGGATGGAATCAGGAATTTGATTAAAAAGAAACACGGGCTACTTATCCAACCAATTATCCAAACATAGGTTAAATGTCGGCGTAGTACAAATACGCAGTGGAGAAAGAATAAAGACAACTTGGAGATCATCACTATGTCGGTCGCCTTTAGGCCCACCGCTTAGCCCGGCTTGTGTTGGAACAAAAGAAACAAAAAAAAATACTGCCACCCATTGTTACTCAGGCCGCATTCAGTAGGCGCGCGACAAGCACGTAAACAAAGATAAAACAACCAAAAAGCAAAACCTTGTTTTGTGAAGCCCAGCTTCGTCTCTGCGCCACGGCATCAACCACTACCTGTGCTTGGTTAGCCCTTCCACTCGCATTAGCAGTAGCAGTTGCATTGCCCGCTGACCCAGCAATGCCAAGTGGCGGGTGACACGAGGACAACGACGAACCGGAGAGATCCGACGCTTCAGCGCCACCTGTGTTTTTGGAGTTACCCGTAACCGGGTCAATGTTGTTTGTCTCCATCCACTTGACGTTCTCCTTGTGAAGCTCGGGCCACTGTTCGCGGAACTTGGCACCTCCATCGCCGGCCTTGATGTTGCCTTTGAGAGCCGGAGATTCTTGTGATCCACCACCGGTTGAGTTCCACCAGCGCGTGCGTGACGCAAACTGTCTTTTTTGCAGGTTGGTAGAAGAGAGCGAGCCGGTTGTTGTTTCGTCGCCCGTCATGAAAGACAAGAGACCAATCAGGATGGTTGACACCTCCCAGGCGGGATTGAACGACTTGGGGTGGAAGTCCGAGATAGAAAGACAAAGGCGGGTCGACGTTTGGAAGCGACCAGACGGTGTGTGCATGCGGATGGCGGGCGGGGCAAATGGGTAGTTGGGCGGGAAGACGAGCGTGCCCCAGTACTGGCCGCCGTAGTACGGAGTGTCTTCGGGACCGGTAATGACGTAATGCCACCTATAATGCGCGAGCAGGGGTCAGTATGGGGTCGTTTAACGATGAAAAATAAAATAAAAAACGGACGATGGGTAGGAGGACATACTCAAGAATGTTTGATTCGGAAGGGTGGGCATCGATGTACGGCGGGGGATTGGCTTGAATTGATTTGTACTCGCGGGTTAACTATAAACGCGCAAAGGTTAGTTTTAGTGACCAGGGCTCATGCGATAAATGGCAAGTTGTCTCATTGAATGATCTGACAAACATACCCGCGTGCGAGCAGCCTTGGTCGCCGACATTATAAATATGTGGTGGAATGAGTTATTTTGATTGTTGCAAGCACCGTCGTGATTTTGCAGCAAAAGTACGCCGTATCAGATCTGCGCTTTGATTAGGCCGACGGGTAGTGCAGCAAAACCACAGCTGATTGGTAGTAGTAATAGATAGCAAAAATAGCGGCAACTTGGCGGGCTCTGTGAGAAACAGCAACGGATATTGAAATGTACAGTACTGTGTAGGCAAGCACAATACTTGTACAGCAATAGCAGGATAGATAAGTATATGCGACGGCGCAACACAATATAATCGTAGGTATATCTTGTCGGGGTTGGTCTGTCGGTGCGAATGTCGAGGCAAATTGAGTTCAGCGAAAATTCAAAGCTTTCACGCAAAGAAATGAGGAAAAAAAAGGTTGCCAAAAAGACAAAAGAATGATAGCGCAAAAGGAAAACAAGGCTAACAAAGAGATGTTTGAAAAGCAAAAAAAAACAAAAAAAACAAGCAAATGTAATAACAAGCTGGCGGGAAATGACGGCAAGGCAGAGGCTATAAAGCAAGAGAAAAAGTCGAGATGGAAGAGGACAAGAAAGAAAGATGGTAGGGCAGAAGATGGCGGAGAAGCGATTAACGCAATGGCTTGTTTGCTTGTCTGAACAGTAAAACAGTGCAGCAACAGGATGATTGACATGCAGCCTGAATCAGCACCCAAGTTGATTAACCTGCTGACAGCTGTTCGGCTATAGCGGCAAGTCAAGCAGAAGCCACCATACTGTAAATCACCGAGAATGTTCTATTCAAAGCCACCTTTTGTGGAGTCAACTTGCCAAGGGTTGCCATGGGCGTAGCTGCAGACCCTAGGCCCACTTTTCTTTTAGAGCTTCTGGATTTTTGCTGGCTTGCCAATTTGTTTGCCCAAAATAAGCCAAAGGCATCACCAGGATAGAAATGGCAGCCCCAAGTTCTCCCGTATGTATCTCTGGATAAAGGACTCATTAATATCATGAGACACAATTCTAACTGTAGTATTTAGGGCAGTAGCCTGCAGAAGCTCAGCGCTGATCCCAGCCAGTTGGCGCAAGGCGCGCACAGCGATGAAGATTTCCAGAAGCTCGATGCCGAGCTGCGCAAGAAGCGCCTGGAGAGACTGGTGAGCTTTTTGTGTCTTGCCAACTGCAGGGCCAGTTTCCTAACGCCAATCCACAGTTTCTCGATCAGCACTCCAAGCCACTGACAGTCAATTGCGTCCGTATCCACGGCGCCACCAACGTCCGCCATGGCTTCCTGAACCCCGTGATTGCGCCGCTCGTCGACGGCCCCGATTGCGCCGCCACCACCGTTGGTGATGTCCTGTTGAAACTGCGCGACGTCTCGCACAAGCTCGAGTCGTTTGACTTGTTTCACCCCAATCCGCAGGTGTGGCTATCCAACGTCGACGCCACTGACCCCAACTCTTCGGTCACCGACACCGACGTCGACATCCGCGTGCGCGAACTCGGCCGCTTCCTGCTCAAGGGCGGCACCGACTTTGGCAATGGTGAGGGTTCCGGATATGGCTCGCTACTGTGGCGCAATGTGTTTGGTGGTGCTGAAATGCTCACCTTCAACGCCAGCAGAGGCACCAGAACGCGTTCGGCGTACAATGCCTCGCTGAGCATGCCGCTGCAGAGCAACCCCGACATGCGTCTGTCGTTTGATGCGCTGTCGTCTGTGACGGAGAAATCATGGGCATCGCACGAGGAGGTGCTCAATGGCGCAATTGCCCGGCTGTCGTGGCTCTCGGAGCAGCGCGACATGCACTCGGTAGAGTACTCTAGCATGTGGCGTCAGGTCACCGGGCTGGGCCCGCGTGCGTCACCGACAGTCCGCCACGATGCGGGCGACTCGCTGAAGAATGCGTTGAAGCACACCTTCTCGCGTGAGCGTCGGGATAATCCCAACCTGCCACAGTCCGGTTACGCCGTGCGCACTGCCGTCGAGCTGGCTGGTCTGGGCCCCATGGCCGGCGACGTTTCCTTTGCCAAGACAGAGATCAATGCCAGCGCTGCTATTCCAATTGCCGTGCCGGGAATTATCGGCCGTAGTGGTGTTTCCATTGGCTCCAGCGTGCGCCTTGGAATGATGTGCCCTCTGGCGCAGAATCTCGTGGGATCATCTTCGCCGAGCCGTATCAACGACCGCTTCCAGCTGGGCGGGCCTACCGATGTGCGCGGCTTTCGGCTCGGCGGTCTTGGCCCGCGCGATCTGGGCGATGCCCTTGGCGGCGACCTTGTCGCTGCTGGAAGTCTGAACCTGCTTCTTCCGTTCCCTGGCCGGGGCGCCGACTCGGCTCTGCGGTTACACGCGTTTGCCAATGCCGGCAGACTAGTGGCTCTTTCAGCAGGCAAAAAGAGCGAAAAGAGCGTCTCGTCCGGCTTCCAGAATGCTCTGGCCGAGATGGTCAATGGCCCGCCGAGCGTGGCAGCAGGCGTGGGAATCGTGTATGCGCACCCTGTGGCTCGGTTTGAACTCAACTTTGGACTGCCCGTTTTCATGCGCCGTGGGGAGGATGCGGCCAAAGGATTCCAGGTGGGAGTGGGAATAAACTTCATGTAAATATTAGCTGTACATTATAAAACAACCCAATTATACTATAGTTTAAACACAATATGCGCCGATGCATCCGGAAAATCATCAGCAATTTGAAGCGCGATAACTATTTAGGGCTCAGCAAGCCAATATGATCTCAACAACAGCAGGATCGATGGTGTAGCTGGTTATCACGTTTGTCTAACAACTTCTAGAAGTTCCTTGGACACAAAAGGTCGGCGGTTCGAGTCCGCCTCGATTCAAATTTTTGGCAGTCCACGCCATCATATTATTGTCTTTTTAAACCTTCATCCCTATTCGCAAACTCTTTTATTTTTTTTTATTTGTACAGCTTCTCAACTCCATCCACAATGGAGAGACCAAAAATAGGAGGGGTGAAAATGTATGCATTAAAAGAAGATACTGGGTGCTCGCACCGTGTCGCGTCCGAATGTAGCGCCGGAGGCCATGAAGATTCTCCAGCGTAGGTCGTTAATTTTACCTTCGCAGCTCATGCACAAGAGGCGAAGGATTCATGAGCATTCTTCGCCTATATCCAAAGTTAGTTATAGGTCATGATCGAGGTAAGCCTCACTTTGTCGTTACTACTTACGGCTCATTTGGGTGATGTGATACCCTGTCTCTGGGAAGTTCTCAATGGCCTCCCCGGTAACTATTGAATACAGTGGCGTAATCTTTAATGTCGGCGACTCGAGTCTGGCGTTGGCTCGCCGGATCCATTTGTTGCATTGGCTGCGTTTTTGTTAGTTTCGAGATCATCGACAAAGGGAGTGAAGGGAAGTCTTACGTCGTTGCTCTTTTTGAGTAACCCGAATTCTTGTGCGCAATAGTCAGCGCAACCAGAGACCTCTCATTGTAGTGCGCAATGGTGTCTTCCTTGGAATAGTCAACGGCCCTCACGGAAGACTTGATTTGTTCGGCTGTGGCGTCGGCTGGAAGAGGGACAAGCATTTTGATCAATGTCACGATGCTAGATAATTTAGCTGGAATAAGGAAGAAAAATGGTAAATGGGCAACAAAAAAGGATTTCCACAACACTTCATACGCGACTCCCATACCGTACCTTCCATTTTGTAGTTGTGTGATTATTTGCTGAGCCCACCCTCCTGTATTGTTTGTTTACTTGAAAGCCCTAAGAGACACACACGACAAAACTGTAGATGGAACTGTACATGAGTAACAAGAGATGTCTAATGAACAAGAACCTGTCTCAAGGTCCATCTTCCATAAAGGTAGTTGAGTTAATTATATTTGTTGTTATATACAAGGTGCGGAATAGTCCCACAGCTACCGCACTATTTTGATGATATTGATGACTACTTCGATGTGATTGGAGGAGGTATATAAAGAACACACTTGTAGCAGTTCCATTTTTTCAAAGTCAGGTCTAATAAAATGCAAAGACAACCAAACTTCAAATGTAATTTTGTCATAACTCGTACATTGACTGACAGTCATGACGATTCACATACGTAGTAGAGGTTCGCTTAATCTGTCAACCCCATAATCCGGGTAAATGTGGGTCTACTACAACGCCAGGCATGTGTCGGGTTGTGTACAGCTTCTGTTTACGCTGTAAATGTATTCAATGCTATATGGATACGAGATCATACGACATGCGCAAAGAGAGAAATTTCTAAACTTCCTCATCAGATTCCGAAATCTCGTCCTCCGTCTCGTCAATGTCCTGGTCCTTGAGACGCTCCTGCTCCTGCGCTTCCCTCCATGTGCTCCAGCTCAGCATGCCAAAGGCCACGATGATCAAGATTCCACCCACAATCGACGACGAGCCCAGCGGCGTGCCCGTCAACATCCAGTCAACAACAGCCACAATGAAAATAGTAAGCAGGGCAGCAACACTGCTCAGCACCGGGCTGGTCAGGCTAATGAGGACCAGGAACGACCCCGAGAAAATGGCATTTGAAATGACCGAGGCAAGGACACAAAGGCCGGTATAGCCCGTCGGGAAGACAAATACTTCGAGGCCAGTCACATGCAGAATCGGTATAGGAATCCAGAGTACCAGCATTGTGAACAGGCCAATACAAGAGCCCATGGTGTTGGCAAAAATGACTCCACGTCCAGGGCTAACGCCCTCGGGCGGACACGCCAGGCGCTTATACAAGACCTCGTACAGACCATACAAGACGGAACCTCCTCCAATCAGGATGTTACCCAAGAAACGGTTGGAGATTCCGCCAGAGGCTGAACTGCCCAAGCCGCCACCATAAGCCACGATCAACACGCCGCCAATAGCGATGAGCACCGCAACTGACTTGTCCATTCGGAGCTTTTCTTTCAGCAGCGGCACTGAAAATGCATAAGCAAAGAAAGCCGAGCAGTTGTAAATTGCCGTGAGATCCGATGGCGTGGTCATGTTCACAGCAACGTACCAGCTCAGTCCTGCAATGGTCAGGGCAACTGTAAGCAGGGCAATCGTGCGCAGCAGATAGCGCCAGCCCTGAAGCCGACGATGGGCCTTGGAAATATCCAGGTCCTGCAACTCAACCATGACGAGTGTTGTGCGCAGCAGCTGTTCGTGGCGGCGCCAGACGACGGGCCATGGGACGTCAGGCTTACGCAGACGAATAATCAGTAGCTGCACGGGCCAAAGCACCGTCCACGAGCTGTGTGTGAAATACATCATGCAGTATGCCTTGTCCCACCCCAAATCGCCTTGGATGTAGGCCGACAGCTCTGTTTGGATTGTAAACGAGATCAAGCTGAGCATGAGGAAAAAGGATGCGTATATGTATCTGGTGCGTGCGGATTCGCGGCGGACAGACAAGCTCAGTTCGGGGCTGCGGTTGCGCATGGAGCTGTGGCGGTGGCCGATGGTAGGCCGCGAGCGGGCGCCATGGCTGTGGAGCGTAGACTCAGAGCGGAGCTGGCCATCATCGGATGAATCGCGCGAGGATTTGTGCAGCAGCGGTGCAGCCGGGTGCTCACTAGTAGAGGCGGCGGTGGGCATGATGCGAGTTGAGGAGTTGATTGTAACTAAGCTGCGTATTTTCGCGGGATCGTCGTTGGTGGTATCAGGATCGGGGGGGGGGGGGGATAGGCTAAATACAGCAGTGGCCAAAAATGAGGCCAGATTGAGCACGATGCAGGTGCAGGTACAGCAGGGCTCGGCTGGATGGACGAGGAGAATTCTGCAGTCGCAATGTCGTGCGTTGGCGGGCTCGGCTGGGTTCGCGTCTGTTGACGTCACTGTGCTTTTACTTTTTTTCTTCTCAGCGTGTTCTACGCCTGCTTCTGCCTCTGCTTTTGCGCTGAAGTAGCAGGGGCGAGGAGTGCAAAGGGGAAATGTGTGGAGCAAAAGAAGTAGTTGATGCTGGTTCCTGGGCCATTTAAACCAGAATAATAATGTTTGCGATTCAGAGAGAAAATTCGAGGATAAGAAAATAAGAAACGGCGGGCGTAAATTAAGGACCCGAGTGAAGACAGAAATTAAGAAAGAGGAAAATCGAGCTGAATCAATTATACCGGAAAGGAAACAAAACAAAACCAAGCCAAGCCAAGCCACGGCTACCCACAAGACCCTCTTAAAGGGCGATTAAATAGCGAATTCAAGAAACAAGACAAGAGAACAAGGATTCTCAGTTATGAGCCGGCTAAGAGGCTGAGCTTCCCCCAGAGAAATCTCTAATCTCAAATCTTGCCTCAATGCCGTTATTTTAAGCCGCCGTCCAACGCTAGCAGCTTGCATGCACAGATACGAGGCGCTCTGCTAGTGGCTAGCCAAGGCGCCATGTACAGCACTTGTCTCACTCTGCAGCGAAGCGGTCAGCAGTTGTGTGCGGCCCGCTAAAACGATGGTTGTGGAGGGGTCATTACTGAGTACACCGTATAAGGGCCTGCCAAGGTCTACTCCGTACACTGTATTTGATTTTCTATCACATGCTCGGCTACCCACAAGCTTAGTTTAACCCAAACACACCTTTTGGGGTTCTAGCTCAGCCGAACACACCTTTTGGGGATCTTGCTCAGCCAAACAGCACCTTTTGGGTGTCATACTCGTACTCAACATTGCCGTGCCAATACGGCGTGGCCTCGCTCTTTACCGTAGCCCAAGCCTTCTCCGCCGCCTCCACCACATCGGCGGGCAACGGGCCCTTTTCCAAGTTTGTCAGGTTCTCTTCAATCTGCTCCCTGCGTGAGACGCCGATAATCACGCCGTCGTTGCCGTCGAGAACCTTGAGCGCCGAATGATGCACGACCCATCGCAGCGCCACCTCAATGACAGACAGTCCGTGCTTCTCTGCCGCCGTCTCAATCAACTGCAGCGCAGCAAATGTGCTGTCACGCAGGTACCGCTTGCGGTAGTGCACGCCGCTGTTGGACGTGTCGGAGAAGCGGCCCGATTCGGGCACAATGTCGGCTGACTTTACCTTTCCCGAGAACAGGCCGCCGGCAATAGGGTTGTACACGACAATATCCAGACCGTAGCGGCGCAGGGCTCGGAACAGCTCGACTTCGGCGTTACGCGTAATTATGTTGTACATGGCCTGGTACACAGTGGGCCGCACCCAGTTGTTGTACTTGCACGTCATGATAATCTCGGCCACTTCAAAAGCGGTAAAGTTGCTGATGCCGAAGCGCACAAACTTTCCGGCCTTGTGTAGCTTGTCAATGGCTTCGAGTGTCTCAGTAAAGGGAACTGCACGATCCTGTACACTTGTTAGATTGATATGTTAGGGTTAGAAGTTTTTTTTTTTTTCTTTTAACTTACGGCAGCATGAAGGTAGAGGATCTGTTCAAGCAATGGTTAGCATGTTGCTTTCAAAAGGTTCAAATAGATGGCTACTTACATCAACCTGATCAGCACCCAGCTCCTTGAAGCTAACTTCCGCCGAGGCCGCCACGTTCGCAGCGGTATTGGTTCCGTACTTGGCGGGGTACTCGATCTTAGTAGCCAGGGTCAGGCCTCTCTCCTTCCACTTGGCCTCGCGGGTAAAGGCCTCCTGCTGTCTGCCGACGTAGATTCTGGCAGTATCGACTTCATTGTAGCCACGCGCCTGGAAGGCGTCGAGGCAGGCGTTGAAGTCGTCAAGCATGGTGACACGGGCGCCGTCGGACTCAGTAGGACCAAAGGTCATGAGGCCCAGGATGACCCGGGGCTTGGTCTGCTGCACGACGAGAGGCATATTGGCGCGAATTGAGGGAAATTATATTTGAGATGAATTGAAGACGAGAAAGTTGATATTTGAGATTTGGATACTTTTGGGTAGTTGTTGTTGTTGTTGATGTCGAAAAGATTAAGCCTGGAAAGGAACCCCGCGTCCTAATTATACACAAAACGATGACAAATTGTCGCCAAGCCGTCCATTGTATTCTGTTCTGCCCATTGAATTCTATTACGTTCTTCAAACACGTCGCGAAGCCGAAATCCCTAATTCCCGAGAGAAAGACGCTCTCTGAAGTCTTTGAGCCAGAATCTACAGGTATAGCTCCATATTCCGCACTCTAAGTCCGGAACTTTGCTATAGCTCCGTAAGGCGAAGCGCCGACCCGCCGTAGCGAACAGCTTGGATCCTTGACAAAGCCACGGACTTAAGCTGTTGACCCTAGACAGGTATATAACCCTAGACAAGCCCCACCTCAAGTTGAAAATGCCCCTCTTTTCGATACAGCCGGAGACGATGATAAGCTCTGCCATTGTGTTTGGGGTTCGTTATAATGCATTACAAAGATTACGCAACTAGGGTCTAGAACACTGTAAAGCACGAGCTCCAGGCGTTCTAAGCGGAGTTTGCTGCGACGCACCCTATTCAGAAGACAGACTGACTTGGACTCACTAGCTCCGGCACCGGCACCAGCACCAGCACCAGCACCAGCACCAGCACCAGCAAGAAATAGACGGTGAGAGCTACTTGTCTCAGAGATTACACGCCTATAGTTGCGCGTATGCGTGTTACTCCGTATAATGAATGCAGCTGTCAAAACTGTGGGCTAGTATTCTATTTGGTGAAGAATAGGGAGAGCTGCAGCTTGCTCACGGAGGCTCCCTTGTCAACAGCTGAAGCATATAAGTAAGTACGGAGTAGGCATGAGCAACGATACACCAATGAATGCAAATCCAGCTGTTTTCAGGTCGTTGATGATCTGCCATTCTGATCTGAGGCTTCGAGCAAATAATCAGTAAATTGCACGTAGGCAGTCTCTTGCGGTGCATATGGCCCCATACCCCGCTGGAAAACTACAAAAGCACCAATCGCCCATGGAAGATGTACGGAGTAGTAGTACTACAGCTTGCACCATACGTAACTGTTTCACTTGTTCCAACGTTTCGACTTACCAATTCGATGTGTGCCGGAACTTTTGTTTCTTTTTTTTTTTTTCTTTTTTTTTTTTTTTTTTTTTTTTTTTTTTTTCTTTTTTTTTCTTTTTTTTCAGGCCTTGTTTTCCGTTCTTCTTCTGCCAGCTTCGTTGCTGGCTGTCGTTTTTTTTTTTTTTCGCGCCAATTGCAACCCACTTTCCTTCCTTCCGTATTTCTTCCATCCATCTTTGCTTGGCCTTTAATTGAAAGTGAAATCACTTCTTTCAATTGTTCCTTTTTTGCCTTCTTCCCACTTATCTTGATTTTACCCGTGGATAAATATATTTCTTTTCCTTGCCAATTATTCTGCCACCACCATATAAAAAAAATAAAATAAAAAAAACTCACCGGCTTTATTCATTGCCGCCGCCACGCTCGCGCAGCCACTAAATCATTAGTTGCCGTTTTCTGCGTCGATATCTAATCAGCAGCACTGCAACTGCTACTGCTACTGCTACCCCCACCCCCACCTCCCGTCATTATGGACTTCAACTGCTCATCACCGTATCCTGAGGGAGTCATTTCCTTTCTCGATACTGATTTGTATAAGCTGACAATGCAATGCGCCGTCCTCAAGTACTTCAAGGACGTTCCGGTGACTTACTCGTTCACCAACCGTACGCCCGAAAAGAAGCTATCACGTGAAGCGTACAAGTGGCTGGATGAGCAAATCAGAAGTGAGTGCGACTGCGAGTGCCTGTGCATGTGCCTGTGCCTGTGCCTGTGCCTGTGCCTGTGCCTGTGCCTGTGCCTGTGCCTGTGCCTGTGCCTGTGCCAGAGCCAGTGCCAGTGCAGCTGTTGGCAACATGATACAGACTGTTGACTAATCACCCGTGGTTAGAACTGGGCAACATTAGCCTGACTAACGAGGAGTACAACTTCCTCAAGGCCAACTGCGATTACTTGACTCCCGAGTATCTCGACTTCCTCAAGGAGTTCCGTCTGCGGCCACGGGACCAGGTCAAGATGACGTTTGTGCCCATAGGCCCAGATGACGGGTCTGACGCCGTGATCGGTGATGTCGAAATTGCCATCAAGGGCACATGGTGCGACACGATTCTGTACGAGATCCCGATTCTGGCGCTGACGTCAGAGGCCTTTTTCCGCTTCATGGACAAGGACTGGGACTATGAAGACCAGGAGCAAAGGGCCTTTGAAAAGGGCGTGCGCCTGCTCGAGGCCGGTTGCACCACGTCAGAATTCGGCACGCGCCGCCGCCGCGACTACCACACACAGGCACTCGTGTTCCGCGGGCTCGTCAAGGCCAGCAAAGAGGCGGCGGCCAAGGGTTTTACCGGCAAGCTGACGGGCACCAGCAACGTACACCTGGCTATGCGCTTCAACATCCCGCCGGTTGGCACGGTGGCGCACGAGTGGTTCATGGGCATTGCGGCCATCTACAACAACTACACGCAGGCCACCGAGATGGCGCTGCGGCACTGGGTGGGAGCGTTTGGCGGCAAGCTGGGCATTGCGCTGACGGATACGTTTGGCACGCCCGAGTTTCTGCGGTCGTTTTCGCAGCCGGTCAAGAACCCGGATGGCTCGGACAATGAAAAGTTCCGGCGCGCAGACGGCTCCGTGCAGACCTACGCCGAGGTGTTTGCTGGCGTGCGCCAAGACTCGGGCGATCCGGCAACATATGTCAAGGTGCTGGCCCAGTACTTTAGTACGGCGGGCGTGCCGGGCAAGAAGACGATTGTCTTTTCCGACTCGCTCAACATTGAGCGCTGCATCGAGTACAAGAAGATTGCCGAGGACCACGGGTTTGTGCCGACGTTTGGCGTAGGCACGTACTTGACCAACGACTTTGTGCATCGTGACACGGGCACCAAGTCGACACCGATGAACATTGTGATTAAGCTGAGTTCGGCGGGCGGCAATCACGCCGTAAAGATTAGGTTTGTTTGTTCTCTTTGGCTCCTCGGGCGGGTTGATTGGTAACTAACATTGCATAGCGACAACTCGGGCAAGAACACGGGCGACAAGGACACGGTCAAGATGGTCAAGGAGCAGATTGGTTATGTAGAGCGGGAGTGGAAGGACGGCGATGAGGCTACGCGGTGGGGCAAGGAGGGGGCTAAGGTGTAGAGTCGAGGTTAACAAGAGTCAAGGTTAACAAGAGTCGAGGTTAACAAGAGTCAAGGTTAACAAGAGTCAAGGTTAACAAGAGTCAAGGTTAACAAGAGTCAAGGTTAACAAGAGTCAAGGTGTAGCAATAGCTATAGATGGACAGACAGCGCATTTGTTTTTGATGATTTACACTCGTTGATGTACAGCTTGAATGCAAATGCAGTATGAATGCAGTAAATGCAACTGAAGATGCGGTTCTTCGGGTGAGACCGACACCCGCCTAACAAAATGCACAGCGCCCCGCAATTATCGCCTACCCAAAACCGCAAACTCAATTCAGCCGCAATTTTCGCCCAGTTGCAGCCCACTACTACTACTACTACTACTACTACTACTACTACTACTACTACACCACTTTTATCCGCCCTCTTTCCGCCCAAATGCCCGCGACTTTTGCTACGGCCCTGCCGCAATCCGTCCGCTCCGAAGTGCTGGAGTGGACCTTTCCCAAGCCCTTTAGCCAGTTTGTCCTCTCGGGCCGGTCGCGCGCCGGCTGGCACACGTCCTTTTTGATTCCGCAGCTGGACCTTGTGCTGGATGTGGGCTACGTGGTCAACAAGATGCGGCCCAACCAAATCTTCATCACGCACGGCCACACCGACCACTCGGGCCGCGTGCCCGTCTTCATCAGCCGCACGCGCTGTCCCGACATCTACTGCCCCGCCGAGCTCAAGCAGGCCATGGACACGTTCGCCATGTACAGCCGCGTGATGAACGAGGGCGGCAACGTTGGCCCGTGCAAGCCCGCGGGCGCCGAAGACGCGCTGGGCGCTGCCGATGACGACGGCGGCGACGATGAAGACGACGGGCGTGGGCCTCCGGGCCCCAAATGGCTGGACACGCACGCGTCGTTTGGGATGAAGCCGGGCGACGTGGTGCCGCTGCGCAAGATCAAGGCCGACATAATCGCGACGGCGTTTGCCTGCGACCACAGCGTGCCGTGTCTGGGCTATGTCTTTTCGCAGGTCAACAAGAAGCTCAAGCCGGAATATACAGGGCTCAAGGGGCCCGAGCTGAAAGCCCTGCGGCAGACGGGCGTGGAGATTACGGCACCTGTGACGGCAGATATCTTTGCGTTTTGCGGCGACACGACTACAAAGCCGCTCGCAGCCGAGCCGCAGTGGCTGCGCGACGGGATTCCCGTGGTCATTGTCGAGTGCAGCTTCTTGTATGCCGAGCACATTGCGCAGGCCCGCAAGACGAAACATGTGTACTGGGGCGACTTGGAGCCGATTATCCGAAAGTGGCCCAAGACGACGTTTGTGCTGATGCACTTCAGCATGCGCTACACTGACAAGGAGATTCGCGACTTTTTCTACAACATGGACGATGCGCCGGCGAATATGGTGGTATGGTCGGATGGGTGCCGGGATGATGATGACTAGATAGGGTTACACAGTCACGTGGGTAGTAAATCGCTGTTCACGTGACTATAAACTTACTTCTTGACCCTTAAAGTATTAGTTAGCAGCCTTTTCCTTGTAATTTAGTCTGGCGCGAAAGACGCGTCGTTTCGCGTTTTCATTTAACTTTTCCCCTTCTTCGACCTCGACCTTAACGTACCTTTTTTTTTTTTTGACGTACATTTACTTTGCTTTTGGCTTTAAGCTCCAGAACAGCGGAATTTGAATTGATTGCTTTTTTTTTTTTTTTTTTTTTTTTCTTGAGAACTCACTCTATTGCTTCCGTTAATTCTTGGGGGTTTTTTTTTCCGGCTGTTTACTTGATTTTAATAGTTATTTGCCTGGCCTCTAAACCCTTTTCTTGAACCTCTAAGCTGCCCTGTTATAGAAGGAAGAGCTCCAGTTCTTACTCAATCTCAGCTACCTGCTTGACTTGGTACAAACATAATCGCCTATTTTGCAACCCCCCTATACAGCACATAGAAATGGCACAACCCGTCGTGGCCAGTGACGGCATCTATAGTGCCACCTATAGTGGTGTGAGTTTTTTTTTTTTTGCCTTTTTTGCCTTTTTTGCCTTTTTTTGGGGTCCCGCAAGCCGTCCCGACCCCGGCCCGGGTCGGACCCGATCCCCGGAGCAATGTTATTGGCTAACCCGGAATCATCCCTGACCTCGTAATGTAGATCCCGGTATATGAGTTTCTATATGGGCCCGACCTCAAGGAGAGTGTTATGCGGCGACGTCTAGACGATTGGATCAATGCGACACATATTCTTAAAGCCGCCGGCTTTGACAAGGTAACTCGGAATGTTTGTGAGCAAGAAATGACAGTTCTAACGCTACGAAGCCGTCACGCACCAGAATCCTAGAACGAGAAGTGCAAAAAGACACGCACGAAAAGATCCAGGGCGGCTACGGAAAATACCAAGGCACCTGGATCCCGCTGGAAAACGGCAAGACGCTGGCCATCAGAAACAACACGTACGAAAAGCTTGCGCCAATTTTTGAGTATGTGGCTGGCGAGAAGCCGCCGCCGCCGGCACCACGACACACGAGCAAGCCAAAGCAGCCAAAGCGGCCGGCGGTGCCCAAGTGGAGTGAGTTATTGGGCAATCTTGTCTTGTTGTTTTTGCCTTGTTGTCGGTGCTAACCTGTGCTGTAGAACCGACAAACACCATGTCGAATCCGCCGCAAATAGCCCCTCATCCCGCCCCCAACAACTTGGCTGCCATGGCCAGTGCAGCAGCTGCCGCCGCTGTTCTTGTGAGCGCTCCTGGCATTTCCAAGTCCGTCATTGCGCCGCCGGAGATGATGGCCGATTCCGTGGATGCCGCCCGCAGCGACAGCGCACGTCGTGATGGTGCAGCATCAAGCCAAGCGACATATGCAGCCAACGGAAATCGCATGGAGAGCCTGGCACCACCTAGCAGCACCAGTGCCAGTGCCAATGCCAGTGCCAATGCCAGTGCCAGTGCCAGTGCTAGCACCAGCGCCAGCGCCAGCGCCAGCACGAGCGTCAGCCAGCAACGCAAGCGAAAGCGCGACGACAATCTCGAAATTATCCGGCAGCAGCACGCCGTGTATGGCGACGAACTGCTCGACTACTTTTTGCTGTCACGCGACGAAAAGACGGGCCGCATGGCACGGCGGCCCGACCCGCCGCCAAACTTCCAGGCCGACCACACAATCGATACCGATGAGAACACGGCGTTGCACTGGGCGTGCGCCATGGGCGATGTCGAGGTTATCAAGGAGCTCAAACGCTACGGAGCGTCGCTGGACGCCAAAAACTCACGCGGCGAAACGCCGTTTATGCGATCCGTTACGTTTACCAACTGCTATGAGCGCGAGTCGTTTCCGGCCGTCATGAAGGAGCTGTGGGACACGGTCAATATGCGCGACGGGTCGGGCGCCACCGTCATCCACCATGCAGCCACGCTGCGCAACGATCGCGTCACGGGCCAGTCATGCTCGCGCTATTATCTCGAGCACATCCTCAACAAGCTGCAGGAGACGCACGACCCGGCGTTTGTGCAACGGCTGCTGGACACGCAGGATCTCGACGGCAATACCGCGATTCATCTGGCGGCTAAGCGCAACGCGCGCAAGTGTATCCGGTCGCTGATTGGGCGCAACGCCAGCATGGACATTCCCAACACAGACGGTATCACGGGCGAGGAAATGATTGTCGAGTTGAATGCGCGGTCCAAGGACAAGGAACGCATGCCGCAGCGGTCGTCGTCGCCGTTTGGGCCCGACGGTGGCCAAAACGGCCCGGGCTGGTCGGGTGGCGGCGGCAGTGGCGGCGCGCTGGAAAACAAGCCCGGGCCAAGCAAGAAGCTGGGCGGGGCCACGTATCAGTCGGCGGCGGCCAAGACGGTGCATTCGAGCATCACACCGCTGGTGTTTGAGAAGCTGCAGAGCCTGGCCAACAATTTCGAGGAGGAGTGGACGGAGAAGGACCAGGCGGAAAAAGAGGCGCGACAGATTCTGGCCAACACGCAGACCGAGACCAACATGGTCAATCAGGAGATCCACGTGCTCGAGGCGCAGTTGGAGCCCGACGCAGTCGCCGTAAAGGTCGAGGAGGAAGCAGCGCGTGCGCGGCTCCATCTGTTGGACCTGGTGCGCCACCGCAACGCGGCCCAGGTACAGGCGACGGTAGATACGGAGCTCTCGCGGAAGCCGACCGATGCTGGGCGCGGCGGGTCGCGGGCGGAGCGCGAGCGGCTGGCGGGCGTGTTGGGCGTGGCGATTTGCGAGGCGGCGCAGGCCGAGGCGGATTATGTCGATGCGCTGAGCATGGTGGGCACAGGCGAGAAGATTGAAAAGTATCGGCGGCTGCTGCGCAAGTGTCTGGATGGCCAGAGCGCGACCATGTTGGATCAGTGTATCGATGATTTGATTGATATGATGGAGGAGGATGAGCAGGTTGGTGGAACGACGGTGGGCGTGGAAGGAGAGAGAATGGACGGTGATAGGATGGAGATGGCGCGGGCGTAAGTAGCAAAAGGGTTAGGGGTGGGCGAGTAGATACTTCAGGACTTGGTTTGTTCACCAAGAAAGCTGCTTACTCAGAGCTATTTACCTAGAACAGACTATATGCTGGGCGCTGTTTACCTAAAACAGGCTGTGTATCCAGAAATGGTTGCCAGTAGCAACAGAAAGCTGATGGTCGGCGCCAGTCTGGCTAAACACGCCCGTTGCGGAGCCGGACATCAGCCGGACGCCTCAAACATCGGACGGCGCGCCACGCCACCGGGGTGGGGGCGTGTAAGTGAGGCTGCGGCGGACAGACAGACAAACAAACCCGATAGGGCTTCCCAAATAGGAAATACATTCTCGATCAAGAAAGTCAACAAGAGTTCCCCCCCCCCCCCTTTCCCAAAAAAAGCACCACGAAGAAGGTGAAAAAAAAAAGCCCTGATGAAGAAGTGGAGCTAGCTAGGGCTTTGGTCCCCCGGCTTGTTTATGTTTGCGACGATGAAGCTGGATGGATGGTGTTTATATTTCGCAGGCTGGAGTAATTTCGTCTTCTTCTCTTTTCTTCTTCTTCTTCTCTTCTTCATCATCTCTCGACAGTCTCTTCTTCATCATCTCTCGACAGTCTCTTCTTCATCATCTCTCGACAGTCTCTTCTTCTTCATCTCTCGACAGTCTCTTCATCATCTCTCAGATATCATCCCTCCCTTAGCTTCTGCTGTTTAGTTGCCAATTCACGATTCACGACTCTTTACGTTCACTTCTCACGATCTTCACGACTTGATAACTCTACCATCGCTCTAGCACCGGTTTGCTTCTATTTGCCTTTTTGATACTTTGATTGCCTTTTCTTTCAGCTCAACTGTCTTCTTCAGCTTGACTGTCCTCAGCTTGCTGCCATTCACCACCATTGCCTTTCATTCATTCATCATCTCATTCATTCCATCTCGACGTTTCCGTCTCTTCATCGCGCTCGTTGAACCTTCCTGTCTCGACGACTTCATTTGTCCTTTCATCAGCGCTTGCTTATATATCCATCGACGTCCCTTCATCGTCGTTTCTTTTGAATCTGCCAAATCAGGTTCAGTTATTCCTCGCCCTTTTCGGTTGTAAGTATCAAGCATAATCATCAAGTGTTCCCCCATCAACCCATCCATCAACCCATCCATCAAACCATTCATCAAACCATTCATCAACCCATTCATCAAACCATTCATCAACCCATTCATCAACCCATTCATGGCTAACATCTTCCTCGCTCTAGTTCCGTCCCCTTCTTCTCTCCAACATCCGTCGCCATGTCTTTCAGCGCCGACGAGATGTCCAAGGCCCTCGCCTCCATGTTCCCTGGCACCACCAATGGCAGCCCGGCGCAGTGGATGGAGGTGATGAACTCCCTTGGAGAAAAGAAGGCGGCCCAAGCCGAAAGGGCTGCTCCTCCCCTTCCTTCGTCTGCCCGGACTTCGCAGACGCCCGAGTCGTCTGCCCCCGGCACACCCGCCGCAGCTGGCTCTTCGGCCGCCCCCTCTGTTGTCTCTGCCCGCGCCTCCCCCTCTGCTTCTGCTGCCCCTGCTTCTGCTTCTGCTCCCGCTGTGCGCCGGCCCCATGCCCGCGCCCAGCCGGAAATGCCGCTGAGCAAGCGCACTATGCTCAAGCAGGTAGGTGACTGGGCCACGCGGCAAATGGTCTTCTCACAGAAGCGCCCTTTGCCCGTGGACCGGTCGCATGAGCAGGCTGGCCCGGCCAAGCGGCCGCGAGTGGCTGAGACGCCTCGCGCGGTCCAGCAGTCTGTGGCTCTTCAGCCCCGTCTTGCCCCCCAGGCCAGTGTGGCTTCTCAGCCACGCCAGGCTCAGCAGCCCCGTCCTGCCCCCATGCCCCGTGCCGCTCCCCAGCCTCGGGCCGCCCCCCAACCCCGTGCAGCCCCCCAGCCTCGGGCGGCGCCCAAGCGGCCCGCACCTACCCCGGAGCCCCAGGCCGGCCCGTCGCGCTACATCAAGCGCATGCGCTGGGAAATGGAGCAGGCGCTGGCGTACGCAGATGCGACGCCCAAGTTCGACCTGGTGTCGGGCTTTACGGAGTCTGCGTCTGCGTCGGGTTCGGCGGTGCCACAGGTTGCCAGCCAGGCTCCTGTGCCTGCTATCCTGGCTGCCGCCCCCG
>LKBB01000152.1:0-15093 GCA_001513885.1 Thielaviopsis musarum
AAAAAAAAAAAAGAGCTGAATTGGCCCTGCCTGCCCCTACCTGGGCGCCTCTTGGTCGCAAAACGACGCCAGACTGGATACTGCATGTGAGCAAGGCCCGCCCACTGGCGACACACAAAAAGTATGCAGGGCCCAGAGAACCCCCAGACGGAAATCTATGACACCTTCATATACTCCGTAGAATGAAAGTCAAGTGATTCATGTTTTCAACTCTGATCATTATATAGCTAGAAATCAAGGTCCTATTAAGAAAGTAGTAAGAAAATACGCCATTGTTGACTGATTACAGTCTTCAACTGTCTATTAGGTACTGATTTGGAAATCGCTACATGTCACGTCACTCTTACAGTCAACACAGTTAACCAAAAAAATAATAATCACAATATAGAGTCTATAGAATAAGGAAAGAAAAAAGAAAACAAAAATTACCGACGTCCTGTAGATGGATTCTGCCGCTGAAATGTCGCTGACCGCCGTAGACTCTCCAACCACACGGACTCGCTCAAAATATCCTGCACAGCCGAAGACGGCGCATTAACCGCCGTCAGACGGCGTTCCAGATTCGCCGGCCGCGTCTCCTGCACATCAAATGCAAAGGCGCCAGAGCCGACGTTTTGCGGCGACAGCGAGGTCATCGACGTCGAACCAGGCGCGCGCGGCATGCTCAGCGGGTGCTGCGCCGTGTCAAGGTGCAGACCAGCCATATTGTCGGCAAAGGTGCGGCGGTTGGACTTGGTCGTGTCGGCATCGTAGGTAATGTCGCCCGTGGGACTCAGCGGGTTGAAGGAGTTGGTCGGCTGCGGTGGGACCAGCACGGAAATGTGCGATTCGCGGCCGCCGCGGATAATCGAGCTTGCCGGGCTGGGCACCACCGACATGTTGCTGGACAGGCGACGGGCCATGTCCGGGCGTTCATGGCCGAGCGGATCGTCGTGACGTGAGCTGGCATTGTTCTCGTTGTCGCTGTTGTTGTCATCACCACCCTCGATGCGAATAGCCGGCAGCGACGGCACGCCGCCCAGACGCGACGCACGCTTCATCGCCACATGGCGCTTGAACTTGCGCGACCAATAGAGCGTGTTAAAGAAGCCAACCACAACGCGGCGCCGCACTTCCTCCTCGACGCGCTGCAGACGGGCACGCCGCCGCAGGAACTCCTCGAGATGCAGACTGCGGCTCTCGCTGATAATGTTGTAGTGGGCCAAAATCATCAGCACCGACGAAAAGGCAATGCCCTTGTCGGGATCGGCCGCCACCATGACCTCCTCGAAAAAGATGTTGAAGCGACGACGACGGCGACGAATCTCCACCACGTCCATCTGGGCCAGGCGGTGGTTGAGGCGGTGAATGTTGATTTCGCCACGGGGCTGGTGGAAGTGGTCGACCGACGTCTGCATGGTTTCGTCGGGATCGCGGATGTCTTCGAGAATCTTGCTGATCGAGTTCTCATACGTGTACACGCGCATCTCAAACACGCCCGACAGCTCGCCGAGAAGCCGCGGGAACTGTTCCTTGCTGATGAAGCCGGTGCCGTGCGGATCAACCTGGCGCCAGGCCTCCTTGAAGCGGCGAATCTCGTCACGGTCCAGCATGGCCAGGCCGTTGGAGCGCTGGTACACATAGGCAAAGCTTTCGTAAATCAGCGACACAAACAGCGACATGAAGATATACATGCTCAGAATGTTCCACGACACAAACAGGAACCGCGCCCAGGCCTTACTGCCGCAGTCGCTGTCAAAGAAATCCACCTCGTCGACACACAGCGGCGACTGGATGCTGGCCAGATCCTCCATGTACTCGTTCCAGCCCTCGCCACAGCTCATGCGGAACAGCAAAATCAGCGCGTTGGGCACGTTGCGTAGGTTGTTGTTGTTGCTCTGCTGCGTGCCCCAGCGCGTCAGACTAAACGTCTGTGTCATGGCAATGGCGTACACCAAAAAGAAGACGAACCACGTAGCCAGCAGGTTGATAATGGTTGACAGACTGCCGGCCGCCGTCTTGAACAGCTGGTCTAGCGCATTGTTGCGCGGAATCAGCAGCAGCACAATGGCCACCAGGAACGACTTGTGTAGCTGCACATACGTCTCAGACTGCGTGCGGCTGACCAGCAGAGCAGACGTCGACACAAAACTGCCAACCACAACGACTAGCGAGTACAAGTCCCACGAACTGCGCCGGAAGCGCGCCCAGCCCAGCCCGACAATGCGCACGGCAATGTTGGCAATGTAAACCAGCGTAAACAGCAGCAGCACCGAGTCTCGCGTGGTCGTCCACCATTCCGGCTCGGTGCGGTACTCGGTCATCAGCATAATCAGATGCAGCACCAGAATCGTCGTGATCATGGTGTACCACGGCCCGTGCTTCTCAATGGCCTTTTTGTGGCACCACTTGCGCCACGGCGTCTCGTGCTCGTTGTACGACGTCTTGGACGGCGAGATCTGGCGCAGAATCTTGCGCAGCTCCATCCATGACCGTTGCTCGCTAGTCAAAAACGCCACGCCCGTTTGCTCCGTGTAGTTACGCATAAACACCGAGAGGAACAGCGTCAGGACAAACACCGTAGCCAGCAGGTTGAAAATCACAAAAAACACGGCGTTGCCCATGCGCCGCCCGTTGATGGGCTGGAAGCCCGTGTCGACAATGGCTGACACGGCGTACAGCACGTCGACCCAGCCCTCCTGACTGACAATCTGGAACAGCGTAAACAGCGACGCGCCAAAGTTGTCAAAGTTGAAGTACGGATTGCTGGCCACGCGCGGCGTCAGCACTTCCCAGTCGCTAGAATACGGTGTATTACCAAACTCGCCAAAGCACTGTGATAGTGTCACAATGTCATCGTCGTCGTTGCACGAAAACAGCTTGCCACGGAACAGCGTTAGCCCGTAAATCGCAAAGGGAATAAGCAGCGAAATCGACACAAACGCCGCACTCAAGATCTTGAAAGACCCGACAATAACCGAGTGGAACGTCTCGCGCGCGTCGTCGCTAATATTAAGAAGCCGCAGCGCTCTCAGCGCCTTGAACGCTCCAACGGCACGCGAGACGGCTCCGTCATTGGCAAACAGCGTCAACACGTAGATCCACAGTGTAATCAGCACCACGCCGTCCACAAAACCCCAGAAGCTGCGAAAGTACGCATTAGGCGTCCAGAAGAAGCCGTCGGCAATCACCTTGATGATGGCTTCGGCCGTGAAAATCGCCGCAAAGATTAAGTCGGCCCAGCTGTACCACGGCCGCCCAAAGATGTGGTGCTTGTCCTGGTACTGCTTCTGGAACAGCGGCGTCGTCACACATGCCAAGACCACCATGATCACAATGCAAAGATAGATGAAGACCGAAAACGAGTACCATGCGTACTTGTTGGGCTCCACACCCTCAAACCGCTCCGATCCACGGCCCGGCCCGACAAGGCGCTGGCACAGCCGCCGGATCGGGTTCCTGGGGCTGAAAATGTAGAGCGAGTTGTTGTAGCGCGGGTGCTTGGCAATGTACTCGCGCTGCGCCCTACGCCGAGCCGATGTCGCCGAAACCGCCTGTTTAGCCATGGACCGGGGATCGCCGTTTTCTATTTCTTCCGGCGGCGGGTCGAAGCGCATGTTGGAGTAGAACGGGTTGGGTTCTTTGCTGCTGAACAGCGCTACCATTTTGCCCCATAGCGACGAGAGAAAACCGGGCTTGACATCGCCACGCACTCCGCCGAAAAAGGTCGTGGCTGCTGCGTTGAGGTGACCCGGCCCGGGCGCCGCCGTCGCGTCCGACTGGTCCGAATCGGCCAGAAACTCTTGAACCACGGCATCCTTGAGCAGCATTTCCATCGTAGCTGGGCCATAGTCGAGCGGGTCGCGCACCTTTTGCCGCCGCCCAAACGAAAAGATGGTGGCCAGCGAGATCTGGTTAGACTGCGAGTGGCCTAGTTCCTTGCGCTGCAGGAACGCCTTGACCTGCTCCAGTCGCTTTTCATCTTCCGACACGTCAAAGTTCTCTTGAATGACAGCAACGAACATGTTGATGAGCAGGAAAAACGATAGGATAAACCAGCCAATCAGAAACATGGCCCCGAAAATGGCCAGGTTGGTGCGGTGGCCCACGTACGTCACATTGTACAGAATCGTCGTCCAGTTTTCACTCGACAGAATCTGGTACATGCCCAGAAAGGCGTTGAAGATGTCACCAAACGTCACATCAACGTCGTCTCCGTCCAGAGTGGGCGGAATGGCACCGCGAAATAGCTGGACCGCAAAAATGGCCACAAAGTACGTCATCATAAACACAAAGAAGAACAGGTTGGCAATACCCGAAGCATTGCCCAGAACCTGCAGAATCAGCTTGCGCGTCATGGGAACCGCCAAAACCACGCGGTAGATGCGCAGCACTTGAAACACCGTCAGCCAGCCGTACAGGATGGTGTTGTCGTGAATGGGCGGCAGCAAGATGGCCATAGTGACAATGGCAAGAATCGAGTCAAACAGGTTGGCGTAGCTGCGGAAAAACACCTTGACGTTGGCCACAAACCGAAGCACAATCTCCAGAGCCAGCAGCAATGTCGCCACAATGTCGACCGTGTCGATAAACGCTGCCCGCCCGGGGCCCATGTGCGAGCTGCGAAACGCCTGTGCCATAAGATCAAACACAATCACGGCAATCCAAAACGGCCGTGTCTTGCTGTAAATCTTCTGCAGCTTCGTCGTTTGCCAGTCGGCTGTCTCGTCGTTGTCACCGTCGAAATCGTAGCGCGTCGAAAAGGCACTTCCCTGGCTTTCCGCCCGAATCACCTGGAACGACGACGTAATGACGGCAATCAGCAGGTTCGTGAGCCACAACATCATGATGATGATTCCCGCCACAAAAAACAGACACGCCGGCAGATAGTCAGAGTTAGTCGTGTAGTACATAATGTCGGAAAACGTATTGGCGCTCATCACCACAAACACCAGTTCCAGCGAGTTGAACAGGTTGTCAAAGTTAACCGTGCCGTTGTACGGGTTGTCTTGCTCGAGACAAAGAGAACCGCGCGGACAAATAAAGCCCTTGCCCTTCTCGATGCCGTTATCCAAGTCGGCAAGACTGTCGCCGACCATGCGCACCCATGGCATCTTTTCGCCCGTCACATTGTCGAGATGTCCACCACAAAAGCTAAAGTCGTTGGAATATATGGCCGATACATTGAACGGGTCCAGCGGATCGGGATACACGCAGTGGCGCATCAGACTGGACTTGAAACTTTGCACACCGATAATGGCAAACAAGACCCAGAAAAACGACAGAAGAAAGGCCACGCGCAGCAGCAGAGGCGCCGCCTTTTTCAAACTGCGAAGAATGATGGCTGTACCGTTGGTGATGGCGGCAAGACGCAGAATCCGAAAGCAGCTCAGCATGCGAAACACGTAGAGATCGTGGCGACTTTCGTTGCCCGTAACACTGAGGGCAAACGACAACCAAAACGCCATGACGGCCACAAAATCCAACCGGTTGAAGCCGTGGCGCAAAAAGGCCCTGCGCGCAAGCTGCCATCGCTGTTGGTCCTCAAAAGATGCTACGTTAGCCATCATTGAGAATGCACGCGCCAACGGAGCGGGGGTCTGCGAGTGACGAGAACCTCTTCGTTTTTGGTGTTCTGGCTGAAAGACTGAAGTATAGCGTTCAACCATGGCTGCCCGAATGCCCTGCTTGCGGTCTATCGTACTGTACTCGGCGGCATTCAGAAAGAACCCTGACACTATGATGTGCGCAATGATTTCCAAAGACCAAATGCTGAATATAGCCAGATATGCCCAGTCCATACGTGCCTTTCCCCAGTATTTGGGACGCCCACGCCCAGGATCAAACACATTAGGCGCCGCATCAATGGTAAGCAGAACTAACTGCAGGATAATAAGTAGCAGAATCAGAGGCTCAGTTATCGGATTTATAAGCACAGTACACAAGCCTTTGCGGATCGGGTTCTCAGGCCCAAAGATTCCCAAGCTCTTGCCACGAAGAGGGTTCGGCATAGGAACCGTCGCTTGCATATGGGGACTGGGAGGTCGCGCATCTTCAAACGGATTTGCTTGCTTTTCTTTAGGAGATGGCGGGTATATCTGAGACAGGTACCGTGTATCGGTCGGAAGCGGAGGCATAACGGGCGACACTGGGCTCAACCGGCCATCTTCTGACGCGGGAAGCCGCGACTTGCGATTCATGGAACGTTGCTGCTCGACGACTTCGGCCTCACCAGAAAGGTTAACAACACGCTGCGAGACAGCACGCATAACGGACCCGGCGCGTTGCAAAGCTCCAGTGGCTGAAGGGGAGCGAGACCTCCGCCTGTCAGAGCCACCCGACGGGGCAAGAGAGCTTCCGAATCCCGTGAAACGATTGGGGCGGAGGGCATCGTTTGCTGACAACATCTGCGTAGACATGTGCGCTCTGGTTGGACTGGCGGCAAAACTTGAGACGGTGTGAAAACTATCGCGGCGCATGGCGTCTATGGGCGAGTGGGGTTGAAGAGTGGCGCCGGTTCCAGAGATGGGTTGTATGCGCGACGTCAGCGGAACAGCATCGGATTCGTTGTCCTGGTACGGCGGCTCGTCATAATAGCGACCGGAGCTATCGTGAGGATCGGGTCCTAGCACAAGAGATGTCGTCGACTGGTTGATATCGGGAGGAAGCGCAAAAGATAGCGAAGAGGGGTCGATGGGAGACGGGCCGTTGCTGTTAGGTCTGGATGTTTGATTACGAGCGGACGTGGACCACGAAGTTGTTAGAGGCGGTACAGGCGGTGTGGGATGTGCCCGCGGACTCCCGGTGCCCGTTGTGTTTGCGTATGGCGCAACCTGGGGATACGGGTAGTCGACGTATTCTTGCTGAGACTGTGAAGGCGCAGCAGTAATATTTATAGTGAGACCCGGAGCCTGTGAGGGTGGCGAGCCAATTGAGGTAGTAGTGGAACCGTTTTCTGGCTGCTGGTTCTGGTCCAGAGAGCGATCCGGCGCTCTCTGTTGTGACCGTCCTCGACCGGGAGTGGTATCTTCATTGTTGTTGTCCATTGCGCGGGTGAGCGGCCCCGGCTTCTGGATTTATATCGGCGATAAAGATGGTGGTTGAGCCGCCGGAAACTAAGGCCGGAAAAAGCCCACAACGGATAAAATGAGAGACAGAGAAAATGAAGGGTCTGTCGATAGAGAAGAGAGGCCAAGAGCAAGCGCAGGATGGCAAAGATATCAAAACAGAGAGAAGAAAAAAAACGAAACAGAAAGCGATTATCGCAAAGGAAACCTCATGCAAAAAAAGGAAGTGAAAGCAGTAACTTGACTCCTGATCTAATGGAAGTCTAGGGCTACGAGGGAGTTGTTAGTTGGTGGTTTTGCATTCCAATAATTTGATTGACTGATTGATTTGATTTGATTGTGTGTGTGCGTGTGCGTTACGTGCGTGCTTCGATTCTTTCGGCCCGCCTGAATTGGCTTTCTTGGCGTGGACTGGTAGATACGAAGAAAAACATAAAGCCGGGATAAGCTGAAGAAAAATGAAAACTTACAAGCTGAAGAAAACTGAAAACTTACAATTAGGGCGAAACGGAAACTTTTGGGTTATTTTTGGTCTCGATGTTTGTCGATTTTTAAGTAAAAGAAAAAAGAAAAAAAAAGAAAATGAACGAGGCTTTGAAATGTAGGAGTAGGCAAGTAAAGACAGTTCGGGGATTAAAACAAGTCAGATACAAAACAAATTGGCGATGCAGCGAAAAAAAAAAAAAAAAACTGACAGGCATATGCAGGAGTCGAAGGGAAAAGAAGCAAAGGAAGAGAAAACAAACTAGAAAAGAAAAGAAGAAGAGAAAAAGAAGAACAAGAATCGAGGAAAGCCAAATCGACAAACTTCGAAACACTGATGCTGATTGATGCTGATTGATGCAGAACCCTCAAAAATGTGATCAAAATGTCTGCGTTTCAAGAGAGAAACAGCCAAACCGACAAAAAGAGGGGGACTGAAAAAAAAGAGGCAGAAAAAAAACTATACCCACAACAACAAAAATGATACAGCGAATCAAATCAATCAAATCGGAAGGTTCTGGCGGTGATGACTGACGGGCATAGGAAGAATCGGAAGTATCGACATGAACGACAAGGGACCTCATGCCGTCTCTGCCGAACAAGCCATTCGCTCTGACTAGTAAGAATGCTTCCATTTTTAGCACAGCTCAACTTTGCAGGCCTTCACAGGGGGCTCTGGTTGACACCAAGTTGCCTGTATAGTCTATACCTTGAGTGCTTAAGTACTAAAGTACTACTTACTTAAGTACTTACTAAGCAGTAGTACTGATTAAGTGGAAGAATAAGTGGTGGATTTACAGTGAGTGGGCCTTACCCAACCTGCACTGCAACTACACCGAGAAAGAATCTTGCAGATGACCTGCTTTTGGCACGCTGCGCTACCGTTTATTTACTTTACTTTTCTTTTTGACTTCTCATTTTGCTCTTTTGTATTTTGCGGTGAAGAGTGAAGCGTCGTTTTCCGTATTCCCAGGAACACCCGCAATGGCTACAGATGGCACTTTGCATATGCGCACGCACACGCTCATGAAAGCTCCTGAAACCTAAAAGTAAACAATAAAAAAACAGCTAGTAGTACTAAGAACTGGGGCCCTTCGACAAAGGGTCTTGTTTGGCAGATCTACTTGCCCTTTGATCGAACTTGAGTTGATGCTCGTGAAAATAAGTCTGGTATTAACGCCGTGTAAACAAGTACACAGTACCCGGTGTTTGCAGTATTTCAAATACAAGGAGCGCGTACCTTGTACTGGTACTGTACAATTTTGTCTTCTTCATTGGCTACACCCTCTACATATTTGTGGGGACTTGTCTTTTTTTTTTTTTTCCGTTTTTGGCTTGGTCTGGATGTGGAAGCTAAGCGCGACCTATGAAATAACGCGCTCAACTGAATTCGATTAACGCTTTATAACTTTTTTTTTTGGCCTTTTATTTTTTTCCTCCTCCATCCATGCGTGTTTCCATCGATAATCATCAAATCGCATCGCATCAAATTGCACCTTAACTTTAGCTCTGTGTTCTGTACCTGACTTTTTAGAATTCTTTGCTCATTGCAATTTTCATCACAAGAAGTTATTTCATTGTCCCTCAACAATTTGATTGGCTGAGCGCGGTTCCAGTTGTATGCATCGGTACAATTTCGTCTACTTTGCGCTCCAACTCCACACTAGCTCCCAGTAGCTACAAGTATAGCGCCCATTTAAACCAACAAACGATACAGAGAACGATACCACACAGACAAAGAACTACTTCTCCTACTTCTATACCAACCGAAGCCAGATCACCTGCCATAGCCAACATGGTCTCCCTTCGCAAGCGGCCCCGCGCCGAGCCCGAGCCTATTGTTGAAAAGAAGCCGGCGAAAGCCGCCAAGCCCGCTGCGCCAAAGCCCGCCGAAGCGCCCCAGGCCATCCAACGGTTGCGCAACAACTGGCACTTTGCCAATCTTTGTCAATGGATTTATCTATTTGGCCGCGTCGTCAAGATTCCAGATGAGATTGATGTCGATGTATGTACCGACTCTTTGTACGGTCCTTTAGCCCGTGATTAACCTCTTCTATTCTAGGTCATTGAAATGGAGTGCCTCAAGCCTAGATCTACTGTTTTGGTAGACATTGGACTGTGTCTACTCAAGTACCTCTCTTCGCACCGTGGACTCAAGTAAGTTGTAAATATCCGACCGTGTCGCGACGTGATCTGACATGTGATGACAGCTACGAGAATTTTGACGAATACACCCGCCGCCAATATCTTTCCAAGGCGCCCGAAAAGAACCCGTTCGGCAGCGAAGAGGTTGCTCTGTCTTTCCACGACTTCAGCCTGGAGACAAAACTCGAAATGCTTCACCAGATGACGCAGTGGACTATGAACAATGTCGACAAGTTCAGAGATCGCATGACTGAACTCAAGGATACCGACCACACCGGCTGGGTAAGACGCCCTTGCTTCGCAGAAGAGTAGACACATGCTAACTTTGCCGTCAGAGAATCGAGCCCTACGGATGGGACAGCGATGACCGTACATACTTTGTGCTCGACGACAACCGCCTATACAGACTTACTGATGCGCCGCCGCCGCCCGCGCCCGCGTCGTCCAAGTCCAAAAAGTCCCGCAAGGCGCAGCGTTCTGGAGGGAGATCCAGCAAAAGACGCCGCACAAACCAGTCAACTGGTGTTGTTGACACGGACGAACTCGAGAACGAAGACGAAAGCGCCGAGCCTGAACAAATTACCGAGGAGTCCGTTGATGATGGCCTCGGTGGTGCCAAGTGGGAGTGCATTGCCGTCACCTACGACGATATTGTGTATTTCCTCTCGACTCTGGAAAAAACTCGAGACAGCAACGAAAAGGTGCTGCGCGACCAGATCAAGGAGCACCTTTTGCCGATTCTAGAGAAGCACGAATCATCGCGCAAGCGCAAGGAGCAACAGCGCGAGCGCGAGCTTGAGAATCTCGCCAAGATGGCCACTGCCAAGAGATCAAGCAGACTTGCCGTCAAGCAGGAGCAAAAGAAGATTGAAGAGGATGCGCTCGAGCAGCAGCGGTTTCGCCGTGAAGCCGAGATTAAGGCCCGCAAGGAAGAATCGGTCCGGCTTAAGCTTGAAAAGGAGCGCGACTATCGTCTTCACGCTCGTGAAAGACGCATGAAGGAGCGCTCTTCCAAAAAGACTCGTCACGAACAGGAACTCGAGCGCCTATCTACCACGCCCTCAGAGGCCAGTGCAGGCCAGCGGCTCTCTGGTCGGAGACTGCAAGCTGAGATAGAAAGGCAGAAGCAGGCTCTGATGGAGCTGGAGACCGAAGAGGACTGGCTGTTTGACTGCATCTGCGGCGTGCATGGACAGGTTGATGACGGCACGCATAGCCTTGCATGCGAGCGGTGTAATGTGTGGCTGCACAGCAAGTGTGTGGGCATTAGCCAGGAAGAGGCGGAAATGCCCGACTTTCACTTTACCTGCAGCTCGTGTAAGCGTCGGGAGGAGGACGAAAAGAACCGACCGCGGACCGTTATTAAGCTCAAGGTTTGCCAGACAGTTGAAGTTGAGTCTGACGTCAAGACAGTTGAAGCTGAGTCTGACGTCACTAACGTAAAGGACACACCGGAAGCGCCAAGCACGTCTGAAGCACAGCAGGTCCAGGCGGCTCAAGAGACTAAACAAGTCTCGCCACCCCCAGCACTAGACGCGTTCCCTGAGCCCAGCCTTCCTCCGCCCCCCACGCTACTGCCGGCACAGCCGCTGTCTCAGGCACAGCTGCCTGAACTCACATCGTCGCCAACAAAGAAAACCAAGACATATGCAGTCAACGGCGCCGCCGTCGCCGCTGCCATCAACGGCACCTCTGGGAGCAGCATAGCCGCCGCGCTCCTCGCGGCCAGAAAACAGCCACACCAACGCAGCTCGCCCGAGCCCGAATCCGAATCAGAGCCCCGTCTCCCCGCTCCCGTGCCCGCCACACCCACACGCAAAGCCAACGGCACCGTCGCCTACTCCAGCGCCTCGCAGCGCTACCGCCACGGCGCCGCCACACCAATGTCGCGCGGCCTTCCTACGCCCAGCGGGAACAACGTTCTTCCGCCGCCACACCGCGGGGGCAGCAACGCGGCCATGTCGTTTGAGGAGTCGCTCAACGGGACGCTGCTGTCGTCGCCACTGGCTGGGGCCGCTGCGGCACGGGACATTCCGTCGTCGCCGCTGCCGCCTGCCGAGGCGGGATTCTCGCCGCTGAAGCACTCGTCGCCGGCGCCGCTACCGATAAAAAACCTGTATGGATCGAGGGCGTCGGGAAAGGGCGCAGGGTCGTCGATTCAGCCGCCGGCGGTGCTGCCGCCGTTGGAGAGAGAGGTGATTAGAACGCCGCCGGTGAAGATGACGGAGGAACAGAGACGGCTGCGGCTGTCGTCGCCTCCTGTGCCAATGGAGGCTGTGGCCGAAGAGAGTGAGTGATGGGAGGGTTGTTATGGGGAACAAGCAAAAAAGGGATCAAGTTCTAGTTTGCTTTCTTTCAATCTAAAATATTCTCTCTAGCAGTGTTTGTATGTTTCTTCAGAGTAGATTCAAACAAAGAGCCTTTATTACGATGTTTCTTTCCTTTGACCAAGTTTGGATACATTTATTGTGTTGTTTCTTTGTCCCTTGGTGATGGCTCCTTTGGCATTTCCGACTTTTTCTTTGGTGTTTGTCTGGTATAGTTCTGTGGGCGTGGCAGTGCTCTCTTGGTCTCAGGCCATATCTATCTATAGATGGTCTTTGTTATCGAGCGTGGATTTCAACTGCAACGTACTTCTATAGACATGTACTTTGAATTATATTTCTTCTTTTCTTTTCTTGTCTTTTTTTATTATTATCATTATTATTATTATTATTTTAAATCTGAATAACGCGGTGACGGGGATGCTTGCTGTGACGAGACATCACGAGACGTGTACAAAGTGTGGCGTTTGTATCCCTTGGGTGAAATTTAACTAGCTACCAGTAAGCAAGTGTAATTTGATAGTTACTCACCGTTCGCTTACAAAGGAATGAGAGGTGCTCTAATGGACCAAGAAGGTTGTAAAACTAAGATAGTAACTGCTAGTCTTTAGCCAAGATTGGTGGACCTGCGTTTTCGTGCTTGTCTAAAGACAGAAGTGTGACAGCCAATGGGAAAAGGTGTACCCCGAGAAGAGAGAGAGAGAGAGAGAGAGAGAGAGAGAGAGAGAGAGAGAGGCTGACTCACTGCTCGGCTGTTCCGACACTGCAAGGCTGCCATATTATGATGAATAGAGTATTGTATGACGATTGTTGTGCTATATAGCAAACGATATCTTCTGGTATAAACGGTGTTGGCTGTTTGAAAAGAGTGCAAACAGCGGGCGCGGAAAAATGCCGCCAAAGCCGGTCGACGCAGTGACTCTGGAGAACCCGCAATTCGTCCCATTATGGCAAGGACCAGGACCAGACCAGGAGACAACCAAGAGTTGGCTACTTTGTACTTTGCAGTTTTCTTTTTTTGTTCTTACCGAGATAAAGTGCTATCTTGACCGGGGACCTTTCGATGCCTTTTGTTACTCCAAGGATACATAAAAATAAAAATCTCCGCACCCCAAAAGACTAAACATATAGTCTCAGCACAGGCCGACTAACAAGTGTATTTGCAACTTATCTAGAGTGAGACCAGAGAGAAGCTAGACTTCATAAGTTCCAGGCCTACGCTAAACACGATCAGTGATCAGGGCAAAACGCAAAAGTAAGCTGATAGCACTTACATGATTGATCTGGACCCCTACCAGCTGCTCTGTGACGGAAATAGAATAAGGCTATGGAAATAACGCCAAGAGCCAACGCCAGCGTGATCAAGACACTAGGGCCGAAATAAGTCTAGTCTGGGAGAAAGTACAGGGTCGGCTACAGACTTTGGGGTCCTGTAAGGATGAGCAGCAAAGGTAACGCGAGGCTCATCAAAATGGACTGGCTTTCTGAGTAGACTTGGACTTGGAAGTGACTTGGGGAAGAGGGGAGGGAAGCTTGTTCTGATTGCCATCATGGATCATGGCCATGAGACCAAGGGAGTTTTATCATCTATCACAAAGTAACGCTTGCCGAGCCGTGGTACAGAGATTCAGGACGACTCGTACATGTCTCACAGCCAACAACCTTGGCAGGTCTCGAGATTGGGTTGGTCCTGCAGAGGATACTTGGGACGGAAGCTTTACACCTATGCATGCGCGAATAGCAGGACATCATTGGAGTAAGTGAATCTTTCTTATCGCGAGCTTATTGTGACTGTTAGGTGACTGGGCAATTGTGCTAAAAATGGACGTCTTGACCTGGATGTATTCTGCTTGTTCACCCGTCCCATTCACCTCACTCTAAGTCTCATTCATTCACTCATTCAACCATTCTCTATACGTCGCTTGCTAGCTGATTTCTCATTTTCTCCGCATACGTGTGTATTTTTTCTGAAGATAGAAATGCAGTGCCCGCGCAGAAGTACCTCTGATGGACGTGGGAATTTTATGAATAGCACTACTATTATAAGTACTATAAGTGTGACAGTGACAAGACAACTTGATAGTCTCACCCCCTAAGTAAGAAAATGAGAGTAAAACTGTGCTGCAGGCCATGACAAACACCACCAACAAACGAGCCAATCACGGCACCGCATTGCCTGAAAGATGTTTGTGATGGGTGGCGGAGCATTAGTGAGAATGGAAGCAATAGAAGAATGAAAGAAGGCAGGATGAGATTGTCCAATTGGCAAGGTTGTTCCTTCGAGATGATTGCAAATCATTTTCTGGGGCCTGAGCTTTAGTGTGACGGACAAAGAACGACGCGAGGACCTTTGGGAAATACGGTGTAAAAAGATTGGAAAAGATGGATGAAAAAAAAAAAAAAAAAAAAAAAAAAAAAGGACGATTCTGCTGATAACGTCTTTTGGGACAGTAAAAATGGATGAAAATGTAGTTTTAGTGGTTACTTACTTCCAAGAATAAAATAAAGCCTGTAACGTACTATTACTACTACCGCTAGTACTGTTAATACTACTCCGTAGTACTAGTAGTAGTACTTGTGCTGGGCTACTTAGCAGGTACGGCACCGCTGCGCCCACAGTGGATACCTAGAGGGAAACAAGCAAAAGAGGGAACAAGCAAAGCCAAGTTGTACTACCACCAAACAAAACAAGGCCCCCACGACGGAGCCACAAACAGGATTTTAACTTTATTCTGGCAGGTTAATTACTTCGTTCGTCTTGCAAGAAAAACATTTTGAGGAAAAAAAAAAAAAGAAGAAAAAAAGGTTCCTCTGCCCGTAAATCGCCGCTTCCGAAAACGCCAGCCGCCGGTACTTTGCAGCCTGGTTGATTGGGCAGAGTCAGACCAGGTCCGCTGATATCATATGTACTTCCTCTCCTACTTTTGCTATTACTACCTACTTCCTACCATGAAAAAACGCCCGTCACGATACAAGCCGGGTAGCGAGGGAGGGAGAGATAAAGAGAGGGAAAGATAGAGAGAGAGAGAGAGAGAGAGAGAAAGAGAGAGAGAGAGAGAGAGAGAAAGAGAAAGAGAGAGAGAGAGAGAGAGAGA
>LKBB01000152.1:15446-27959 GCA_001513885.1 Thielaviopsis musarum
GGGGGGGGGGGGGGGTGTGTGAACTAACATGGACAAGCCTAGTACTTGGCAGTAGTACTAACTCCCAACTACTACTAGTAGTCCTGCTAACTGTGACTGCGTCCTTTTATACTGACGCCCCGTCTTCCAAGATCTTTCACTCTGCCGGCCACGCCCTCCCTCACCTTCACTTTGCTCTGTTCTGCCGTTTGCCGTACTGTTTCTGCTACTGTTTACTTTCTTTTTTAACTTTTCTGCTATGTTTAAAACTTCTCTGCCGTGTTTAAAACTTCTTTATGTTTAAAACTTATCTGTCATGTAGACACTCTTTACCAACTAGTAGTTCAAGCTCCAACTTGTCTAATTTAGTCTACGTGAAGCAAAAATACGCATCAAAGAACTCTGACTTGTTCCTTTTTAGAAATGGCCGACCAAGACAAGTTAGCGGCGTGTTGGTTCTTTCATCGACTCCCAGGACAATCCTGGTTTCTTGAGTTTGTCGTCGCAGAAGCCTCGTAGTCTTTGTCAACTGACAAGTCTAGAAGGAAGGATGAATTTATCGTGGGTTTTACCGTGGGGGCTTCGCACTATCAAGTATCGGCCGGGTCTGGTTTGGTCAAATATGGTTTTGTTTGATCGATTGAGTGAAAGTAATTCTTTGGTAGCTGGTCTTAGTGTCTATTTATGGATATCCAGATTGTGAAATGGATGTATGTCTCTTTAACTATTGATCGTTTCGTCACTTGGATGTACTCTGCTCAAAGAGGCATGCATCTACTATAATACGCTGCCCTTCTCTCTCCTGTCAACGTCTCTTCTTGTTGTTCTTTTTGTTTAGTTCTTCATCTTGTGCTTGTCTCCATAGTACAGTTATCACCATTTTCTCATTCTTCAGATTCTTTTGCTCTCTATCACTTTCACTCTCACTTTCACTTTTACCCTCACTCACTCACTCTCACCCTCACTCACTCTCTGCCAACCCTCGCTCTAAGCACCAACAGTGGTGATCAACTTACACCTTCTTTCTCTGTTCTATATCATGAGGCCTCAAGCACCACCCTCGCCTGCTTTCTCCAACTTTATATCCATCAAACCCGAAGACTCATTCGGCCAATCATACGACAACATTTCTCAAATTATGAGCCAGTCCATCGGCCAAGATCCCGTATTTGACATGTCCAAGTCCAAATACAACACGCGCACTACTCGCATGCAAAACATGGCGGTGAAGCAAAACCTCAACTACACTGTAAGTCATCTCACATGGGCGCCCATACTTGGGAGCATTGCCTACTAACGCTTGAAAGCACGCTTCCTTGAGATTCTCGCCACAACCCAGTCTCTACAGCGACGACGGCAGCATGTCCCAGGTAGTACCCGTCTCTTAGTCCATCTATGAACATACTTGCTAACAACCAACTCACAGGGTTACCCATATGCCACTCCCGTAGCTTCTCCGCCCATGCCTCACACCATCACTGCCAACCCCATCATCTCGCGACCTAATCTCCGGTCCCACTCCAAGCCCGCTCCCAAGTCGGTTCCCCGGGCTGCCGCAGCCCGAGGTGCTACGCTCAGCGGCCGCGTTGAAAAGAGCCCCTCGCCCAAGAAAAAGGCTACCAAGAAGTCCAAGAGCGGCGCCCCCCGCGCCACGCAGCCCGTAGAGCAAATCAACATCCCGCTCAGCAAGCTGGCCAAGAACTACCCCAACATCCACATTGCCGACATCTCCAGCTTTATTGTGCGCGACGAGTCGGAGCGCCATGACGAGATCCAAAGGGGCAAGTCGCCCGGCAAGATCAAGCGGCCCATGAACGCGTTCATGCTGTACCGGAAGGCGTACCAGAACGTAGCCAAGGCCTACTGCACCGGCGACAACCACCAGATTGTCTCGGCCGTATGTGGCCGCTCGTGGGCCATTGAGAACCCGACTATCAAGGAAAAGTTCATCAACTGGTCTACCACCGAGCGCAGCAACCACCAGCTTGCCTACCCCAGCTACAAATTCACGCCTGGAAAGCTGCTGGCCAAGGATGATGGCGGCGTTGAGGACGACGAGGATTGTGATGCTGATGCTGATGGCGAGGTTGACGACGAGGTCGACGCAACAAAGGACGTCGTTGAGGACTCGCCGTCCAAGAAGCGGCTTGATCGCATACAAAAGCAGTCTGCCGTCGCCGCTCCCAAGATCCAGCAGCCCCAGATCATGAAGCCTGTGCGCGTCAAGGCCGCCAAGAAGAACATCAACGACAACAACAACAACAACAAAAACACTACTGAGAATGTCCAGGACGAGCTATTCACTACCACTACTACTGCTACTACCGCGCAGCCGCAGCACTTTTATTACAGCAGCCAGGAGTCGCATACCTCCGACTATCCCATCAACGGCGTGGACGCCATCACCGACTCGTTCAGCCAAAGCATCTACAGTCACTACGGCCAGAGTATGTACGCCCCGGCCGAGAACCACGCGTTACCCGAGGCCTCACACGTAGTTGTGGCCGAGAAGCCGGGCTTCATGATGCTGCCCGACGAAGTGACCCTGCAGATGACGGCGTGGAACACGGCGGGCGTCAATGGCGCTCTGGCTGACGCACCGGCTGTTACCATGGACGAGTCGCTGTTTGAGCAAGCGTGGGTGTATCCGTATGGCCAGGATAGCATGACCATGCTCGACTCGATGATGAACGTGGACCCGCAGATGTCGTACTTGACATCGAGCTGGGTGCAGGATGATGTGAACATGCAGGACTTTGTCTAGTCTTTCTCTTCTATGGTCTTCTCTGCTGCCTTCTCTGTCACTTTCTCTGCTGTCTTCTCTGCCACTTTCTCTGCAGCACATTTTGGCCTCCAGCTATTTGAGTTTCTCAATGTGCGCAGCGTGTGACGAACTCGAGTCCGCGTCTCTTGTGCTGTGTGATTTGTTTTTCCTTGTTCTGTTCTGGGACCGACTTTGGGCAGCGCAGCCTCCTATTGGCTAACAGCTGGAGAGGGGGCCAAATTATGCTGTTATTCTGCTTTCTTATTCATTTCTGTTTTGGGATTCTTGGCGTTTGGGTGTGTACTTGCAGAAAGTACCGGGTCGACTTTTGAGTCGCAGCAAGCATATTGATCATTTCTTTTTCTTTTCACTGTCTCTCTTCTTTTTTTGTTTTGTTTTGTTTTGGTTCTTGATCCTTTTACGTACCCTCTGGTTGTTTCTTTCTGTCTGTCTTTGGTTTTTATTCTCACGATTATGGGTCACACGTTTATTTTCATTGATATGACGAGATGTTGTACTATTTGCCTTTATATTCTCTGCATTGATTGGGTGTTGTTTGGTTTTTTCCCTCTATTTTTTCCCCTCTGTTTTTTTCGCCTCTGCTTTATTCGCCTCTGTTTTATTTCCCTTCTGTTTATTTTCTATTTAACAAAATCTATAGAATCAAAATACATATGCCTTGAATAAATACTGCTTGCTTCTAGTACTCCGTAGTATCTTTTAGCGCACACACTCTCCTATAAAGCCCTCGCTTACGCCGTTGAACCCATCCCATTGTTGTCAAACTTGAATGCACCTGCAAACAGGCAAGTTCTCGAAGGAATGAATGGTGGTCATTGCTTACACACACAAAAGCACCTCTCAGGTTCGGTTCACTTCAGCTAAGCTACTAAGTACTACATGGCTAGCTCATTCACATTTGCTTCCACAAGAGGGGTGTGCTGTTAATGCCCTGCAACGGCGTCGCTCGTCACATTCTTGCATTTCGCACAGCAGAGAGAGTTTGGGAGAGTTTGGGGTCAAAAGAATGCAAACAAGCGAGGAGCCCAATGTTGAGCATGGAGAGGACCTCGTCATAAGCCGACATTAACAGCCGCCCGAATTGAAGGGCACAAGGCTAGCTAAAGGTTTGCCCAGCCAAATCGATAGCGTAAAAAGCAATGGGCGTTTTTATGTTCAAATCGCCAAGTAGTGGGGCACACGCGCCACATTTTCTGTGCGCCACATACTACTGTGGCACTTTGCGTTTGAGCTCCAAGCTGGCCTGTCTATCTTGGCTAGCGAAAGCGTGAATTTGACCATCATGTCCGCTTAAACGTCATCAACCACCGTCTACTTTGCCATCTGCCGACTGCATCAACCACACCATGAGCTTCGTCAGCCACTCCATATCTGCCTTTGGGCTTATTTTGCTCATCCATGCGTAAGTTCCATCATTTCCACCTGTACAATCTGCTAAAACACACCGCTAACGCCCATCATAGCTGCTACTCGGCGCAAGAGCACACGACTCTCCAATCACACCGGTCCACCGCCGCGTCGCACACCTCTCTCCCCGCTGACATTGTCTTTGAGACCATTGCGGCCACCGTCGTCCTAACCCTAGGCTTTATCCTGGAGGCGCCCGCGCTGCGCCCAATCAGCTGGCGCGTGTGGGCCGGCAAACTGGAGCGCGAGGGCCCCGCAGTGTTTGCAGAGGACGTCAACACGGTCAATGACATCATTGGCAACCCCTTCTTCAATTTGGAGTCGAGACCGGGGTTTGTAGATATTCGTGGACAACGAAAGGAGTTTGCAAAGTGGATGCTGGAGCAGAATTCCTAAGCTGCTAGGGCGGCAAAGGGTCCGTTTGTTTTGCGCCAATATTTATAGTCATCATTGCGGCATGCTCGGTTTCTTGTTTGGATATCATTGACTGGCAATGCCTTGCGTTGTACAAAGCTTTACATACACTCTAATACTATATATATCCAATTGGAAACTGATCCCCACTGGACGCGCGTGCATCACACAGCAAGAGCGAAAGCCCTAACGCTCTTGCCTCGCACAAATTTGGAATTTGTCGGCACTCTCTCTACAATAATCTGTGAATTTGAGCTGCGTCGTAGATGGGTCAATTGTCCATAGTCCATAGATACCGTCGCTGCTTCGCAATGCCACCAGTTCGCCCTCAGCGAGAGCCTAGAAGCTCTCTATCACGAGCTTCTGGATCACGGGCTCCATCCCGAGCAAGCCAGGCTTCAAACAGCCAAGTGTCCAGCTCTCTGAAATCATCTTCCAGAATCCGCAAGTCAACGACACCACTTCAAACACACTCAGCCAGTCAGCCGCTCAACAGACCAAGCTCAAGTCTTAGCCTCCAAAGCCAGGCTGTGCCATCAGTCGCAAGTACAACTGTCAGCAAAGATGGTCCTTCTCAGACAGCGGTTGGCGGTGATGCTCAGCAGGACGTTTGGAGGCAAGATGAAACGACCATGGCCATCGAGATGCGCAACGATGGGTCGCTTGGTTGTGCGTTTTTGTCGTTGCAGGAAGGGTGTCTACAGGTGATGGAAGACATCTCCCAGGGCGACTTGGACCTCGTTGATCAGCTTTTGATTCACATTGAGCCCACCATAGTTCTGGTGCCCATGAGGAACCCAGAGGAGCTGGAAACGCGGCTCACAGAGTATTGCGCCGAAAGAAACAAAGGTACTATACACACTCGTTCATAACGCATTGAGCATTTCTAACTCTTTGCCTAGACAGAGATGATGAGGTCGTTATCCTTCGGTTAATAAGCTCATCGGAGTTTTCATACAACGCTTCCATGGCCGCCCTAAGCGAAATTCAGCACAAGATGGATGCCGACCCTGATATCATATTCGATACCTCGACCTCCCAGCACTGCAGTGCCGTCAATACAATGCAATTGTCTTCGGTAATTAACACAGAATGCCGTATTTCTGTAGGTTACAACCCGAGTCTTGCCATGTGGCATCACTAACCATCTCAGATCGGCTGTGCCGGTGCTGTCATCTCGGACATCAGACGCCGGAGAGAGGCACTAGTCATTCGGCATGGCGTCGACGTGACTGCAATGTCAATGTTTACCCTGAAAGACTTCATGTTCATCAATCTCGACTCGCTGGTGGCCCTTCAAATCATCAACTCGGAAATGCACCCCAACAGCCTGATCTGGGGATCACAAAACCCAAACACTGGCTCAAAGGAAAGTCTATCGCTCTACGGGCTGTTTCAGTCGCTAGTCACTTCGGTCCCAGGAAAACTCAAGCTGCGGAAGCTATTCCTTCGGCCACTACTGGACCTTGAACTCATTCGTGAACGACAGATGACCATCTCGTTATTGGCGCGGCCTGAGAATCAGGAGATTCTACGCTCCATTTCCAAGGCTCTCCGAGGCGTGAAGAACATCAATAATACGCTTGAACAGCTCCGCAAGGGGACAGATCCAGTCATGGGTAGAGGCTCCTCAGATACTGGAATATGGGGATCGATCCAAAAATTCTGTTCCTCTGCCATCAACATCAGGGAAGCTTCTAGCCGTCTCCCTGGTGAAACAATGCCCACTGTCATTCAGCATGTCCTCGAATTAGTTCATGCGCCAAGCCTGAGTGCCGTTGGCCAGCTCATATCACGGACGGTCAATCTGCAGAGATGCACGTCTGTGGCCCGTATTATTGTGGCGACTGGTGTTAACCCTCAGTTAGACGAGCTGCGACGCACGTATGATGGCATGGAAAGTCTGCTCAACCAGGCAGCCCAGAAAATGGTGCAAAGTATTCCGGGATGGGCTCGCGAGTATATTTCTAACTGCATCTTCTATCCACAGTTAGGTTTCCTAACTGTCGTTCCGCTAAATCAGAGTACTAACACGCCAATGTACTCGGGTGAAGGTATGGCGGACGATAAATGGGAGAAGATGTTTACGGCCGAGGAAAAGGCATTCTTCAAGAACACGCCGATGCGCGAGCTAGATGAACAGTTTGGCGACATGTACAGCATGATTTCTGGTAGGCCAATACCCCGTACAACTATGGACATGTGCTAATCATCTGCAGACTTCGAAATCGAAATCCTCCACAGTCTATCCCGCGAGGTTCTCGCCTACGAAAACTCTCTGATTATGGCCGCCGATGTATGTGCGGACCTAGACTGCATGGTTGCACTAGCTCTCGGCGCCCAAAAGTACAACTGGGTGCAGCCTGTAGTGACAAGTGACAATGTCATTCAAATACGTGGAGGAAGACACCCGTTGCAAGAACTTGTGGTGCCAGCGTACATTCCAAACGACTGCGGTCTAGCTGGAGGCATTGGCGAGGATAGCGATGAGGTATCTTTGGTGTCTTATCAAGACAACGAGGATCTGCCGACGACACTCGTCCTGACTGGTCCAAACCACTCCGGGAAAAGCGTCTACCTCAAGCATATTGCACTGATAGTGTACCTCGCCCATCTGGGAAGCTTTGTACCTGCTGATTCAGCGGTGATTGGGCTAACCGACAAGATTCTGACGCGAATATCGACGCGCGAAAGCTCAGGCCAAAACCAATCTGCCTTTTCCATTGACCTGCGGCAGATTGCCTTTTCAGCGCGGATGGCCACACGCCGCAGTCTGATTCTCGTGGACGAATTTGGCAAAGGCACGAGAGCCGACGATGGCGCAGCGCTCCTCGCAGCCCTGATTGACCACTTTGTCGGGCGCGGCCTCGAGGCTCCCAAGATGGCGGTTGCCACGCACTTTCATGAGATTATCCAGGGCGGCTACCTCGAGGGATGCCCGCGCGTAGCCCTGGCGCACATGCAGGTGCAGGAACTGCAGGATACACAGCAAGCAGGCGGCGGCGGCCGTTTGGCGGAAGAAAGCGTCTTGTATCTGTATCGCCTATGCGCGGGGGCGAGTACATCGAGTTTTGGCGCGCTGTGTGCGTCGCTCAACGGAGTCGATGACGCGGTTGTGCAACGTGCAGAGGTTTTGATGGCAGCCATGTCTCGGAGCGAGGATCTGCGCGCCGTGTGCTCTGAAATGACGCAGGAAGAGCAGTGCAAGTTTGAGATGGCGGAAGAGGTGGCACGAGGATTTCTGCACTTGTCACTACAGACGGCGGTGGGTGGATTGGATACGAAGCAGGTGTCGGCGCGTGATACAATCAGGCAATTGTTGGAGAGCGTAGCAGCAGGCGAACTGGGTGAGTGAGCGGGGGTACTTGTATACATTTACTTTTAGACCTTTTTGGTTTTATTTTACTGCTTTCCTGTTTTTGTTCTTCTTTTGACTAGACTGGTTCATGGCTTGGTTACCTTGACTCCTTCTTGGCCACAATCTCAGCAACAACCTTGGCCGTGGCACGAACAATCAGCGCGTGCTCAGCCTTGTGCATGCGCTGCTCCAGATCCTCCAGCGACTCGCCGGCAATGCACGGAACCTCCTCAACCATGATGGGGTCGCCGCGGTCGACCTCGGCAATGACGTAGTGGATCATGCAGCCGGTACGGCCGTTCTCCAGCTTGCCCTCCTGGAAGTCGCTGTGAGCGCGACCAATGGCATTGGCGCCGTCGTATTTGCCTTTTTTTTCATTGTTAGTCAGTGCATTAGATAAACGAGTTGGGGGGGGGGGGGGACACAGAGGGGCAGGACCAGAGGAATAGAATAGAGAGGACTTACCCGGAAGCGCGGGGTGCAGGTTAATCACAGGCACACCGGCAGCATCCACAGGGTTCAAAAAAGACGGAGTAAACACCTGCATCCAGCCAGCCAAAACGACCAGGTCGGGCTTCTCAGCGAGCACGAGCTGGGCCAGGGCAGCGTCGTAGTTGGCGCGGGCGTCGCGCAGCTTAGCCTCGTCTTTTTCGCCGGCGGCGTGGAAGCCGTCCTTGACCATGTTGAAGTAGGCCGAGGGGATGCCGGCGGTGGCAGCGCGGGTCACGGCGTAGGCGGTCTTGCGGTTGACAAAGACCTTGATGATCTGCGCGCTGCGGATGGTGGAGGATTCAATGGCGTTGATGATGGCTTGCAGGTTGGTGCCGCTGCCGGAGCACATGACAACGAGGCGGGCGGGGGACGACATGGTGGGCGAGATGAAGAATAGTATTGTAATGGCTGGCTTCCCTGGTGGCGGTGGGATATGTGGTTATAGGCTAAGTAGTGGTCATAAGTCAAAGTGGCTCTGGATTACACGCCGTTATAAGCCGGATTAGTGGATTCAGGCCAATGCAGAGATTTACACGGGCGAATGAGGTGACAGGGTTATTGATGGCGGGGTTCCGATCTAAGTTCGATGTCGGCGGTTTAATTCGTGGGGTGATAATTTGAGTTTGACGGGGGGCAAATCGAAGCTAGTGATTTACATTAATGACTCTTAAATTAATTTCTTTGTTCGACAGTAGCGAATTGCTTGTTTAGCACGAGAGAACTTTGATTTATTTTAATAGTGAAAAGAAAGATGAGTAATGATATTAGGGTTAGAAAAAGATTGCCAGAACTGCCTAATCTGGATTAATGGGCCTCAAATGCCAGTGTTTTTCTGGAGCAAGCAAACTTGCCGATATTAATTATTAATTATTTTTATTTCTTGAATGTACTCTGTACTTTGTAGGAAAAACAAAAAGAAAAGAAAAGAGACGTGCGGCTCTCGGTGGAACGTGAGAAATTACCCAGAATCCTGCCTTTCTCCACCCGGCGTTTGCTTTCTCCCTTCGCGGTACTTTCCTGCACAAATACCGACCGCTATTTAAGCCACTATGCAAGAAAAGAACTCTCTCTTCTTTTCGTGAAAACCTTTTTTTTTCTAGACCAATGCAAACACACAAAGAGCACCAACTACCAACATCGTCCTCAACGGCGCCCGTGCCGCCACGCCGCCCTCGTTCCCAATGACCACTCCGTTCTGCAGCGTTCCCGTCGTCTGACACTCCGAGACGCTCATCCCATAACACGCCAACGCACTCAGACTTGAGCAAATAGGCGTCGCCATGGTTCCCAGCGCCAGACTCGCCGTGACCGGAGACCCATCGACCGTGACCACCGCGCCGGACCCATCGCCAGCACCGCCGAGTTGTGCAACGCAGGTGGAGTATTCTGCTGAGCACGAAGACACGGCATTGGTGCAGGCGTCGGCATCAATATACTTTGTAGATAGCATCGGGAACGGGAAGTACGGGTTCTCGAGAACAGTGGCGAGTGTGTTTGACCCAGAGCTACGGGCCGATGGGGCAAGCCCGGTACACACAGCACTAGCATCCCCCCGTTAGCTACTTCGCTTACAACTTCTTCTCATGTCCACACCCTTTTTTTTTTTTTTTTTTTTTTGCTTGTACAACTTCACAAAACTGTAAACTTACCCTGCCGGACAACACGCCGGGTTATTCCCCTGGTCGTACCCGCACACTTCACCAATCAGACAGCACAGCACCTGCTGCGAACTGCCAAACTCGTTGCTGGACGCACAGCGGTGCGTGTTGGCCAGACAAGTCTCGTCGCTGCGGCGGTCGATAATCGGCGCCGTGGCGAGATAGGCCGTGGGCGCGGGCGAAAACACTGTCGATGTGGGGAAGAAAGAAGATGCCGCGACGGCCGGCGCAACGATCAAGAAGAGCCTAGCGGAAACTATCATCTTGGCTGGGATTTGAGGCCAGGGAAAAGAGGAAGCTGACGGGAGAACGTAGTAATAGTCTACTTGAGCCGCAATATTAGCAAGGAGAAGCCTCCCTTTTTATATCCGTCACGCATTTGATTATCGTGGCTGGGAGGGACATGGCCACAGCATAGTATTTTCCTTTTTTCTGTCCTTTTTTCTGCTTTTGTTGTAGTGCAGCGGGCGGACTGTAACCAAAGGTTCCATATTCAAAAAGTAGTCCCAAGGCACGGTAACGGCAAAGCCAGACCGATTTGTTCACTATGGATCATCGTGCATTGCGGCGTGCATGACGTGGCGGGGGAGGGGGCTGCTGATTCAGTTGTTTACTTTAGAATTGTTGCAAATCTGGCGATACTTGGGCTTTATTGTGGATATGCTTTTTTTTTTGTCGAGCTGAAAGAAGGTGGCTAGCCTGACGCTACGGTTCGGCTACGTTGTATTACAGCTGACATTGCATATTATTCATGAGCTAAACACGCATAAACACAGACGGAGTCCGAAGCCTTACAGAAGATCTGTATGTAACAAAAAGACTTTGTCAATTGAGGAAAGGCTTCTCTACTCCGTAAACGTCTGCGTTAAGCTTCATACTATGTAAGCTCACGGATTACATGCAAGGAACAAACTGCTAGAGACAAAGCAATCTATCAAAGAATCAAAGCTTGTACGGAGTATAGTCACGTTCTGCCAGCGGGCTAATTGACCAAGGCTCAGGGTTTAGCCTTCATTACGTCATAGCATCTCTAGGAAACAGAAGCAAAACGCCAGAATCACTGCAAGTTATATAGCCTTGAGTTTAAGTTTTCTACCTAAGGATTCAGATTCAAGTCGTATTCTTTGAAACAAAGCTCGCAACTACTACCGACTTAATATAACGTCACATTACGCCGTTAATCAATCATTTGCTCTTTGAACTATAGACTGGCTATGGGGCCTTTCTTTGGGTCTAAAGAAACAGCAATGCCTGTCTGTCTATCTATCTATCTGTCTGTCTATATGTCTGTATGTCTGGAGCACGGGGCCTTGGCCACTAAATAGGACCGGCGACAGGAAGTTTCAACGAATTACAGCACCTAGTCAGTAAACACCCAGTGGATGAGTTTCAGGCTTGATTGGAACCGCAATCGAGATTTAGTGGCGAAGAAAACTCAGTGACATCATCCCCGCATTCTGCGCTATGTGCATCTGTTCTTCATATAGCCGCCAACCAAATTTGTTAGGCCGTGATATTTTTTTGCGCTGTTAGTACTCCGTAGTGTTAACTAAAGCTGAGCTTATTTCTATGCTTAGGAATAAGAGTGAAGCCTCGCTAAAACCAAAAAAAAAAAAAAATATATATATATATATTGAGTACTAGCTAGCGCTTTGTTTGTCTTTCTTTTTTTTTGTCTTCTTTGTCGCCACAGAAGAAATTTGATGTTACAGAGGCTGTGCCCCTCTTCCCCAGAAATAAAGTGCTGGAGAGTAAAAATAGAAGACATAAAATTACCCCGTCGATTGTCTGAGCCAAAACTCTGGAGGAAAGATGCCGCACAAAGATACTTATATTTTAAACTGGTGATGATATCAATTGACTGACAGCTGAAACTGTAATGGGCAGTATAATCTACCAACAATGCCGTAACGTCATGTGTGAACTGAAATCAGCCCACTCCGGCCGTCCGCGAGAACGTTTTGTCCTTTCAAGAAAATATTCACCCAGGCTGGTCAGTTACGTGAGAAACAAAGAAACACAACACAAGGAAGTTAAATCAATATCGATCGAGGCCCCTTGAAGTCCGGCCCTGTTGTGCATCTTTGTTTTGTCGCTTTTCGTTTAGTTGGTTTGGTTTGGTCTGGGTGGCAGTTGATTGATGATTGATTGACAATTAGCCTTTGTATTGGCCCAGACCGAGCTTCTTCTGCAGTTATACCATGCAAGCCCCACTTTGACAAGACCCGGCCTGGCTCTGCTTTGCTTAGCCTAGCTCTTTGCTGCTCTTTGCTGCTCTTTGCTTTGCTGATGCTTTCCTTTGTTTTACAGTGCTGCTTTACTGCTGCTGCTGCCGCCGCTAACTGAACTGAGCTTCTCTTTAAGCCTACAGCAATAGTGTCCGCAACCCTGTTGCACCTTAATTCTCCCCCCCCCCCCCC
>LKBB01000152.1:38514-64385 GCA_001513885.1 Thielaviopsis musarum
TTTTTTTTTTTTTTTTTTTTGGGGGGGGGGGTCTTGTGCTTCTAAATGGTACGGAAATGAAGCTTTAGTGGACAGCGAAACAATTTGCGTTGTTTATTGTTTTCTGGGCACCACACAGACCATAAACATCTTGCTGGGAAACAAACAGGCATATAAAGATAAAGCTTTCTGCTATTAAAAAACGAGCCGTAGATGCCGGCCCAGGCGTTCTGAGTGTAATGTAATTTTGCGTGCAGTGGATTCTGCAGAAACTAATACTACTACTACTACTAGTACAAGTACTAGAACTGCATTTAGTATTTGATTTGATTACCGTCTGTCGCGCAGTAGTCCATTGGCAGTTTCTCCTGACCATTCCAGTTATAGAAGCACCTAGACTGGCCTCACTTATAGCGAACGGACTGCGGGAAGAAGTGCACCGCCTCGATTCTCGACTTCGATTTCATTCATTTATTGTGCACCGCCTTCTATGGTCTTTTTATCTCTTGATTTTCTCTCTGCATATCGGTATTGACTGACATAATATAATCTATTATTTTCTATTCTTTTTTTTTTTGCCATTTCATCGGATTGCTTTGTTAGCACGAGCTTGGCTAGCTTAATTCGAACAAATATCCCGACCGACTAGACACGGTTAATCTCTCTCTCTCTTTTTTTTTTTGTCCTTATTATTTCTCTGCCTTGAGCTGATCAGAACTAAACGAGCCTTGTCGGTTGCACTCTATAGCGATCGCATCGCATCGAATTAGCGCTCGCTGTTTTAGCTGGCAGCGTCTCTAGTCGCATCGTTTCGTTTCGTTTGCTACACTACCCGCACTGCAATTGGCATTGGCGGCAATAATATCGTGACGCCGCAGCATTTCCGTTCTTTTTCTTCTTCTCCATCATCACTTCATCTTTTTGTTTTATTCTATTTTGACATCCACCAACTAAACAACACATCGTACCCCCATTATATATTCGATCACGCCCATCGCCCACGGGCTGCACTGCATCCGAATTAGCACCAGCATCAACATCAACACCAACACTAAAATCAACACCAATACCAGCATCAATATCGCATCTCTCGTCTTGAAACATGGGCTTTCTCGGTGTGTGCCGTGCCGTGTACGACTATGTCCCCCAGGCTGAGGGCGAGCTGGCTATTTCCGAAGGCGATCTGCTGTTCATCTTGGAGAACAGCGGAGATGATGGCTGGTGGAGGGCCAAGAAGAAGGCCGGCGGCGACGATGAAGACGAGCCGACTGGTCTGATTCCCAACAACTACGTGGAAGATGTATGCTTTAATTATTTATGTTTATACTTGCGCTGTCTCTGGGCGCAGTCGGCCTCCCCCGCTCCGCCCCGAGCTTCCGTTGTTTATTTATTTGATTTGATTTGATTTGTTTGGTACAACATTGCTAACCAGCCTGCCTTATTTTGCAAACCCTAGGCCACGCCAGTCTCACAAGCACAGGCTCTGTACGAATACAACAGCCAGACCGACGAAGAACTCTCGTTCCCCGAAGATGCGACGCTCCAAGTCTACGACGTCACCGATCCCGACTGGATCCTGGTTGGCCTTGACGGCGAATACGGCTTCGTGCCCTCCAACTATATTGAGCTTTCGACTGCCGCCGCCGCCGCCGCTGCTGCTGCTCCTGCTCCCGCTCTCGCTCCCGCCCTTCCAGTTCGTGCACCCGTGCCAGTCGAGTCCGAGCGCGCGTATGAGCCGCAGCAGGTGCCCGAACCCGAACCGTTGTCACATGCTCCGGTCGCTGCCAGCGGAGCTGCTGCCGCCATCGCCAGTGCCATTGCAGCCCGCAATATGCCTGAATCGCCGGCTGCTATACAAACTCCGCCGCCGCAGCTTCCGTCGCGTCAGACCATTGCTCCGCCCCCACAGCTTCCGCCGCCGCAGACTTACGCCGAACCGCAGAGCCCGCCGCTTCCGACGCGCCCGAGTCCGCTTAAAGAGAGCTTCCGCGAGCCGCCGCCCATGTCTCCCATGTCGCCCATGTCGCCGTCGCCGCTGTCGCCCATTTCCATCCGTGACGACTCGCCGCCGCCCGTAAACCGCCAGCAACGAAACGTGGTCAAGGTGCAGGGCGGATACCACCTGTACAACATCAACGAGATGGTGTCGGTCATTGGCAAACGCAAGAAGATGCCGACGACGCTCGGCATCAACCTTTTGACCGGCATCATCATGATTGCGCCCGAAAAGGCGTCAGACGGCCCGACGCAAGAATGGACAGCGGACAAAATGACGCACTACTCGCGCGAGGGCAAGCACATTTTTCTAGAGCTGGTGCGCCCCAGCAAGAGCGTTGACTTCCATGCCGGAGCCAAGGACACAGCAGAAGAGATTGTCAGCGCTCTTGGTGAAATGGCCGGCGCTATGAAGGCTAACGGCCTCCGCGAGGTCATTGCAGCGGCCACTTCGCACTCGCAAAGGATGGGCGTTGTGCTCTACGACTTTATGGCGCAGGGCGACGACGAAGTCACTGTGACTGAGGGTGATGAAGTCATCATCCTGGACGATAAGAAGAGTACGGACTGGTGGCAGGTGCGGCGCCTCGAGGACGGCGACGAGGGCGTGGTTCCCAGCAGTTACATTGAGATTACGGGCACAATGACGCCGCCCGACAGCCGCTCGGGCCTGAATGCCGGCAAGTCGACGGTTTCGCAGAACCGCGCCGAGGAGATTCGTCTGACCAAAGAGGCCGTCAAGGCGGCTAAGCGGTCTGAGGACCAGCAACAACAGCAGGTAGGACCAGGAATTACGCTTCCACGGCGTTCAAGCAGTCTTTCCATTGATGGCGAGCATGATAGTAATAATGTTTTGGAACAACAGCAAAGACAGTCTCAACGGAGCTCTCGGCACATGGATAGCAACCACCGCAACAGCACAAGCGAGTCGAGCAAGAAGTCGAGTGAGTTTTCTTCCAACCACTGTGTACTCTGTGTACTCTGCATCCCAATCACTCTGGAAACATGAATAATACTAACTACTGCTCTTCTTTAGAACCCGACCCCTCGCGCGTCCGCACGTGGACCGACAGATCCAAGTCGTTTACGGTCGAAGCCCAGTTCATCGGCATCAAGGACGGCAAGCTCAACCTGCACAAGATGAACGGCGTCAAGATTGCTGTGCCCATCATCAAGATGTCGGTTGAAGATCTCGAGTACGTCGAAAGCAAAACGGGCCTTAATCTGGTTCCGTCGGGCGCCCGCGCTGCCGCCAAGAACGCCAGAGCGCAAGCCAGTGCGCGCGGCAATACGGGAGCCGTGATCGAGAAGCACCGGCCCGAGTACGACTGGTTCCAGTTCTTCCTGGACTGTGATATTGCCGTTGGTCTGTGTGAGCGCTACTCGCAGGCCTTTGTCAAGGACTCCATGGATGAGAGCGTGCTGCCTGATGTGACGTCGTCAGTGCTGCGCAACCTCGGTCTCAGAGAGGGCGATATTATCAAAGTGATGCGCAAGCTTGACAACAAGTACAACCGCAGCTCAAAGGGCGAGACGGCCGGCGACGGCGACCCGGATGACCAGGGCGGTCTGTTCACCACAACTGGCGGCGCGCTGAGAACTAAGCGTAATCGGCCCGCCCCAGCCAATGCTGCCAGTGACAAGGTCGACCTGGATGCCTTTTCCAAAGGCGAGGCCAGTGGCTCCGGTAGCGGCGGTGCTACGTCGCCTGCTGCTACGAACGGCAAGGCCCCTGCTAGTGGGTTTGATGACGATGCCTGGTCTGTGCGGGAACAGCCTGCTGCTCCGGCCGAGACTCCTGCTGCCGCTGCTCCGGCTCCGGCGGCAACTACCGCCCCGGCTGCGGCGCCTGCTGCTGCCCCCGCGCCTGCGCCCACCCTGACCGGATCCATGCAGGAGCTGTCTCTATTATCCACTCCGCTCGAGCCCACCAAAGTCCCTACGCCCGAAGCCCCCGCAGCTGCTCCCGTGCAGGCCCAGCCCACTGGCGCCTCGCCGTCGTTCTTCGCCAACCTCCAAAGCCAGCCGACTGGCGCCGCGCGCGCAAGACCACAGGTCCCCATGGCCACGGGTATTGGCGGCTCGCTGATTCCTCCCCCGGCGCCGGCCCGCCCGCTCTCGGCGCCCGGCGTCTCGGGCTTCCCCTCGCCCACGCCCGTGTTATCGCACATGACGGGCCTCGTGCAGGGCCAAGTCGCCCCGCCGGGCCAGAGTCTGCACGACATCCAACAGGCTCGCATGCAGCAGCAGTACCTGCAGCAGATGCAGCAGCAACAAGCTCTTCTGCAGGCCCAGGCTCAGGCCATGAAGCCCATGGGCATGCCCGGCCAGACCCCCATGATGCCCTTCGCCACCGGCATGCAGCCCTCGCCGTTTATGCAGCCTGCTATGACCGGCATGTCCACCATGCCGCAGATGTCCATGCAGACCGGCTTCGGCTCCTTGCAGCCACAAATGACCGCCTTTGGCGTCCCGCAGCAGCAGCAAGCCTCGCCGTTTGCCGGCCTGCCCCCGCAACAGGGCCCGTTCATGACCGCCCGCTCGGGCTTCCTGCCGTCGCCGCTGGAGCCCGAGCGCACAGGCTTCCAGCCCGCCCCGACGACTATGGCGCTGCAGCAACAGCCGGCCATGACGGGCGCGACCGCTACGCCGTTGATGCCGCAGCCGACGGGCCCTGCGCCGCCGGTGCGCTTTGGTATCACGCCCGGCCAAAAGATTGCGCCGCAGCCGACTGGTCGCAAGGCCAACCTTTCGCATGCCAGTAAGTTTTCTCTTACTCTACTCTACTCTACTCCTACTCTACTATACCTGTACACAAAGCTAACTATCCGTCTAGCCCCCGACAACCCGTTTGGCTTTTAGAATCCATGGCCGTATTTGCATATAATACTTTGTTTATTGTTCTTGGTTTTAGATGCACGTCTCTCTCTTGACGGTCCAAATTTGCGCTGTTTTCCCTGCTTTTATTTTGCTTTTTCTGTGTTGCTTTTTTTTTTCGACATCATTTTGTCTTTATATTGAAACTTGGTTATAATTCTATTGTATATTTCTCTATTGTACGTTTGTTCAAGGTGATTTATTCTGGGCTGTTGATTAAGTAGAGTCATCCCTATTATCACTATTATCACATGTCAGCACACCCAATCGAACACCCAATCGAGTTGGCTTATGGCAAGGGTTCACTTATAGTCTTATAGTGAGATATGACATGGAATTACAAAATGTCTTATAAATGTAATTAATAAAAAATAAAACCCAACAATAACAAAACGTTATGTGAAATAAAACAAATACCAAAATATCTATTCCGTCAACGCGGTCCCCCCCTCCCAAAAGAAAATGCTGTAAAAAAGAAACAAACCACATAGTAGCTCGTTTGCAAAATTGAAAAGAGACAAAAACGAGATTCCAAAACATCCTATAGTAAAAGAAATCAGTTGGTTAAAGCTGTAGATACCGTGTCCGTAGATACCGTCCCCGTAAATACCGTGCCCGTAGATACCTCCCCGTAGATATCGTGCCCGTAGATACCGTGCCCGTAGATACCTCTCCGTAGATATCGTGCCCGTAGATACCGTGCCCGTAGATATCGTGCCCGTCTCCATACTCATGAAATCGTAGATTAAAGGAAATACGCAAGATGCAATCAACCTGGCCCCGTTTCCTTACAGGCCAGCCTCATCCAGAAGAGCACGCTCCTCTTCCATTCCGGCCTTGCGGCGCTTGAGCGTCTCAGCATCGACCTTGACAGCGCTCGAAGAACCCTTGGCACCAGCCGCCTTCTCCGAAACAGGCACCTTGGCGGGCGTGAAGCGCTTCGTGACAGCCTGGATCATCTTGACGAACCAGTAAAAGTTGAGGCTGTTGAGCGTCACGTTGCTGACCAGATAGGCCGCGCCCAGCCAGAGAGGAATGGCGCTGTCGAGAGTAGTAAACTGGTGCACCTCGGAGAGCTTTGCGGCGCCGTTCAGAGCGATGGAAGGGACAACACCAATGGAAGCCCAAATGTCGCACATGATCAGGTACGACTGGTACGTACCATAGATCAAGCGGACGGTGAAGAAGGTGAAAATGAGCATGACGCCGTTGTACAGCTGCATCTTGGATCCAGTCATGTTCATCTTGTCAAGGAACCAGTGGATGTTGAGGAACGGAGTCGAAATCTCCCACAGGATGAAAACGCAGGCGTAGTGGTTGACAAACGGTCTCTGTGCAATGACGACGACATTAGTAAAGGAAAACACTCGGCAAAAGCCCAAGTCGCGAGCGCATGGCGCAAACACGGGACTGTAACTGCAGCTGTATCACTTACGAATCCAAGGCAGTACACAGCCAATGCGCTGACGGCGTGCGCCAGCGTGCCCGGGCCAAAGACATGAAGGTTCATGCTAGTCACCACCAGATCCCAGAGGAAGTATCCAGCAGCCATGGCCTGGACCATGGCATCGGCGCCAGTGTAGGCCCAGACGCGGTGTTCCCAATCATTGTTCTTGCGATCGGTATCGACGTAGAGAACCCACAGAGCCATGGCGACGATTAGAATGCACTGAACCATCGACACCACGTGGGCATCCCAGTTTAGGCGACGAGCACGCGACAGCTGTGAGTAATGCTTCGAGAAGAAGACGCGCGAGAAAATGGGCGAAATCGGCCAGAATATCACCGAATACAGCAGAGCCGAGCCAAGTACTTCGTGGATGTGGAGCGGCAGCGTCGGAAGATTCAGCGCATCGGCAATGGGCTGCACAGCTTCAGACAGCCACGGAATGGGCTGGATCGGAAAGGGATCTCTCATGACGGGCGGGCAGGACCGGACAGCAATAACAGAATCGACTGCGACAGCGGCCGCGGTAAAAGGACTATGGGCGATCTCAAGTTGGAAAATATAGGGAGGGGTTGGCAAGACCCAATGTTGACAGGAAGAAAAAGAAAGAGGGAAAAAGTAAAAATAAAAAGAGGAAAAGAACAAGAAGTGCCGGCCAGATTGCAAATAAAGAGAAATAAGACAAAGGCCTGCCCGCGCCTAATTATTAGGGGCCTTTGATTTGCTATTTGTTAGCTCAGAGGGTTCAGGTGCTGCTTGATAGCGGGTGATGGACCCCAAGTTAGTATTATGGGCAGCGGAAGCTTAAGCGGGCAGCTACAAGAAAGCGACCTGGCAATTCAATTACTTGGCAGCTGTAAACTAACCAACCTAAATGGAGCGGAGGTTAATTTCTGCGAGCGGGATTGGCTGGCTGTTAACGGGATTAAGAGCTTTTGGTCCGCCACACATCAAACAAACTGAGAAAGAACCACCTACCACAAAATTACTACTACGTATATACTACATACTCCATAGTAGAAAAAGCAAAAGCCACTCGCTCATGTGAGCCCAATCACATTTCAATGCCAGTGTTTGCAGCCTGTTTCTTACAGTAAGGTACTACAGACACAGGTACAGCGACAGCAGAACGCCCCTCCAGCTCTTTCCAACATGCTTTTTTTTGACGTTACAATGGCAGCAGGCGAAAAAAAAAAATTATAAAAAAAAAGAGTGTCAGCTGTAAATACAGAGTATAAACAAACAAAACCAACGACCGCGTGCTCTTCTCAATCTTTCATAGGCCACATGCACTTGATCAAATTACACGGCAAGGCACGTTCCTGGAGCTCTTTTACATAGACAATAACAATGCCAGCTACAATTTATTTCTGCGTATTTACTTAGTATGTATTGTGCCATAACAGCAGTCGAACAGATAACAAGGGTGCCTATGCAGGTTCCTTGGTTTGTTTCTCCTTGTTGGGTATCCAGCTCTGACGCTGTTGGGGAGGCTTTTCCTTCTTCGCATGGCTTTCACAAGCCAAAGCAAAGGCACAGAGCGGCATAACGCTGACTTCAAACCTCAGTAGATGCATAACGCAGTACGAATTGGGAAGTCTAACCAGGTGTGAGTTTGCGCTGGGTACAGTCCATTGTGTGCGGCGTATGTGGGTCCACACTGTACACTGAATGCCAGCCAAGTACCTTTTGGAGGGGCGCTAGCGTCAAAATGCCAGGCGTCTTTATACTACTCGTTACTTGGCACAAGCTTTAGCTCTGGTGTGCCATTGAAAACACAAGGCAATAAGTGTGCACCTGGCCTGTCGACAGGCCCTGACATTTCCACTTTCACCTCACCTCAGCACCCTGTCTCATGTGATGTGATACGTGCTGCTGTTATCGCTACCTCTGATTCGCCATTGCATTGCATTTTATTGCTTGCTTAACTGCCACCCTACACCCTCCACCCACCCTCCGCTCCCGATCTAGCTCATGTCGACATTGCTCCAGAATGTCCTGGGCCTGGTCCCATCCTCAGCTGATGCAGTACGCCACGAGTACCTGACCCATCTGACAAGTCTCACTGTCGCAGACCTTCAACGCACCGAGCCAGAACGCCTGTCGCAAGCATCACACACATCGCTACTCGCAATCCAAAATCTCTCCAAGCGCTCACACAAAGCCGTTATCGACTCCGTCGCCCGCCATGCCTCTCTCCGTACAAGTTTACCCGCCCTTAGCACCAGTGCCGCCCATCTAAAAGCCAGCATCCCACAACTCGATGTGCAGGCCCTCAAGTTCTCCGAGACGTATAACAAAACCGCCGACAACGAAACCATTGCTCGTCGCCGCCAGGCACTTCTGCTGCTCCGCAATGTCGAGCGTGTTTCTGACCTGATGGAGCTGCCGACGCTCTTATCATCTGCCGTCTCGGCCACGCCCGCAAATCACACTGCGGCCCTCGACCTCAGCAGCCACGTGCGCCGCATCCACGGCCTATACCCGAACTCGCACCTGATATCCTCCATCTCATGCCAAGCCGAAGAGGTCATTCAGTCAATGACGGCAAACCTGCTGTCGTCGCTCAAAACTCCCACCGTCAAACTGGCTGCGTCTCTGCGCGCTATTGGCTCATTGCGCAGAGCTCTGGCGGATATCCCAGAAGTCGCCCAGCTGCTTGGAAACTCGGGGTCCAATGCGCTGCAGCATAGCATGAACGAAAGGGCTCTGGGCACTCTCTTCCTCCTTTGCCGGCTAGATACCCTTGTGACGATGCTGGCTGCCCTAGAGCCGCTACGGAAGCTCGCCGATGACGAAAAGGCCCGCCAAGCAGCAAACACGGCTTCCGGATCGTGGTCGAGTGGTCAACAAACGGAAAGATATCTCAAGAGATTCATTGAAATCTTCCGTGAGCAAAGCTTTGGCATTGTTTCAATGTACAAAAGCCTGTTTGCAAGTCCCGATCTGGGCCTGGCTTCAGATGCCGACAAGGTCGACCCGTTGCAGCCCAGTCCAGCGCCACTATCTACTTTTGCATTACATCTAGTAGAGATTCTAATGGATACTCTACGTAGCTATCTTTCTGCTGTGCGCGATCGGGCGTCTCGCGATAGCATTCTCACTCAGGTTTTGTATTGTGCCGGCAGTCTGGGCCGACTAGGTATTGACTTTAGCATTATGCTAGCCGAGCTTGGTGAGGATGAGTGGGTTGACGTGGTAAAAAGACATCGCTTGTTGGCAGGCCGTCTAGAATCGGTTCTCGGGGACTTCAAGGCTGGTTCCTCGGGTACTAGTTCCCGAAAGGTCTCATTGTCGGCGGAGGGCGCAGCTGCGGCATCGTGAAGGTGAGTAGAAATACTACTACATCATCGCATCACTCACTACATGGCTGGTATGGGGCTCTAACGCATATAGTGTATGTATCCGTAGATATTAATAATCGCAGTCCCTAGACCTTATGTTTCGATGGTTTGTTTATAAGCTATGGGTAGTAGTACTACTTGAGTTATGATGTCACTTGGGCCATTCATGCAATAATACTACATAGAAAAAAGTAAAGCCCCACCCACCTCAAGCTATCAAGCATCCGTTTTAGGAATCATTAGAGAAATTCTGCCTCTTGTTACTCCACATTATTTTGCGTACCTGCCGGCTCGTTTAACGAAAAACAGAAAGAGCCTCTAGAGCCGTATAATGCCGCTACTATATGTTCCTAGTTTTTGTTTTGTCATTGACGGCTCGCAAACAAAAACGCATTGTTCTTCGATTAAGCAACCCAAAGTCTGACACTAGTAGTAGTTTGTGAACTTTACTAAGGCTGAACTCCAAAACAATAAAGGTCCCTCTCTATTCACCCGTCCGGCACTAAGCCTCTCTCAGAATCTGACGAGGCGAGAAACAGAAACAACAGGAATCTGAGCGGCATTTGCAGCTTCTTGCTTCCCCACCTGCCTTATTCTTATTCTACACCTTCCAAATATTCATCGTCAATCGTAAAGCCACTGTTAATATTGCTGCAATAACCCACCTAGCTGTGTCTTTATATACGCCGCGTGCGCATTCTATTGGACCTAGTAAAATTATCCCTCTTGTTTTCCTTTTCGACGTTTTTATCCCAGTTGTTTTCGCCTTTTGGCTTTGCTCAAACAATTCTTTTTTTCTCTTTTTTGCGTCCACCCAAGCCAACTTATACTTCATCAATCGCCATCAAAATCTGTGGCTACCGGGCCATTCTGATCCTCCCGCCCATCAGTTTGAGCTAAATCCCCCGCAATGGCCGCCGCAGTCAGCGTCCAAGCTACGGCCAAGCCGTCTTCCGGCTCCAAATCCGGTATGTAGTGCTACTTTGGCGTACCCAAAGCTCAAACAAAGCTAATGACATGCTAACAACCGCTCCAGGCCATCACTTCATTGGAGGACTTGGCTCAGGCGTGGCGTCGGCCATCATCCTGCAGCCACTGGATCTCCTCAAGACCCGTGTCCAGCAGTCCACCACCAACTCGCTGTCAGTCAACCTCAAAGCCATCCTCAAGTCAGATAACAAGATCGGCTCTCTGTGGCGAGGAACCGTCCCGTCAGCTTTACGCACTGGTTTCGGCTCGGCCATTTACTTTACGATCCTCAATTCTCTTCGCCAACAAGCGGCCCTGCTGAGCTCCCACTCCCACGGCAACACACATTCGTCGGCTCTTCCAGCGCTGTCAAACACGGCAAACATGGCCGCCGGTGCTACCGCCCGCACATTGGCCGGCTTAATCCTGATGCCTCTCACCGTCATCAAAGTCCGCTACGAATCGACCATGTACTACTCGTACTCGTCCATCTGGAGTGCCTGCAAAGATATCCACAAAACAGCGGGTATCCGTGGCTTCTTTTCTGGGTTCGGAGCCACAGCTGTGCGCGACGGTCCAAATGCTGGCATATACGTGCTTTTCTACGAGCAGCTCAAGAGAAGGCTCAACAACCTCAACATTGGACCAGACTCGACCCCCATTATCGCTCCGGCTGTTATCAACTTTGCCGCGGGCATTACGGCTGGGTCGGCCTGCTCTGCCATTTCCAACCCGTTTGACGCAATCAAGACGCGCATTCAGCTGCAGCCCGATACCTACCGCAACACAATTCAGGCAGCGAGAAGAATATTTGCCGAAAACGGAATTGGTCCATTCTTTCACGGTCTTGGTCTGCGCTTGACCAGAAAGGCTCTTAGCTCGGCCTTGGCTTGGACAGCATATGAAGAGTTCCTCCGGAGAATGGAACCGCCCCGTCTTGCCACTCGCAAGCTTGAGTGATGTTGCCGGATAAAGGCAATTGGGGGGGAGGGGGGTGGGAATAAGATGTCTTGAAGTGAGCGAGTGTTGCTCACTTGTGTACTATTATTACTGTGCTTGGTTGGGATGTCTGGAAATCTGAGCCATTTGGGCAAGACGCTGGACGAACCGCCGTGAAGGCATCATGACTAGCATTTGCATTTCTGCTATTGAATTCCGGTATTCTCTTCTTGGATCATGTGTTATTATCTCTTTTTTTAACAAAACAAAACAACGGCATACTACATTATTCGTGCGTTCTTTCACTCTTTACATATGTCACTATTCCCACAACAGGTTTTGGCAAGCAGCAAGCGATAAATGTTCAGAACTCGAGCAGCCAAACTAGGAGTGCCCACACATAAATATATATATATATATATAATCAAATAAAATCGTACGTATTGTCTAAAACTAACAAAAAGCGAATTGGAGCCATAAACGTTAGTATATCTCGTAATATCCCATCCAAAAAATCGGCAAATATAATAAATCATCACAGGACACATTGACCCTGGAACGAAGACATTACCGGGCACCGGCCAGGTACAAGAGCATAGAAGGCGACCGGCTTCTGCTCTGGTTCTTCTTGCGCGATCCCTCAGCCCGAGGATCCAGACGCTCGCTGTTCGATGTGCGCCTGTGATGGCTGTAGCTGTGGCTGTGGCTACGGTGGCGGTGGTGGTGGTAGTTGCTGTTTTCCTTGTCGTCAGATTTGTGAGACGAGTGTGTCTGGACACGCAGAGCACGGATGCTGGCCGTGTGTTTCCACAGGTAGTCACGCTCAGCCTCGGACAGTTCACGAGTGACAATGACGTAGTTGTCGTCGTACTATGGAGAATTGTCAGTCTTGATGCGATGTTTTGGTGTTGGGTAAGGTGGCGTTTTGGTATTGGTGTTGGTATTGGTATTGGTGTTGGTGTTGGTGTTGGTGTTGGTGTTGGTGTTGGTGTTGGTGTTGGGTAAGGTAAGGTAGTTAGCGTACCTGGTCAATGTAAAAGTTGAGGTTGAGCATCTTCAGAGACTCAATCGACACGTGCTCGCGGGACATGCGAGTGTACGTCGGCCGGGGCGGCGGAACGGCAACTGGCTGCGGCTGCGGCTGTGGCTGCATCTGATGCTGATGCTGAGGATGAGGCTGAGGCGGAGGCTGCGACTGGATAACAATCTGGTTCGGCGGCTGCACAATGGGAACCAGCGGCATCTGGGTATAAGTCTTCTCGTGGATGTGCGTCTTCTCAATGACCTTTTCCGTCTCCGACTCGGATTCTGAGTCCGACTCGATCTTTTGACCGCGGATTATGGCCTCGATCTTCTTGCTGTCCAGGCCAGAGTCAAGCAGCCGCTGCTGAAGAGCTTGCTGGACGGCCGCGTCGATGCGCGCCTTCTCCTCGGCTGCGTGTTTGATACGATCCGCCTCCTCCTGCTTGTACGACTCAACAGCCCGTCTCGCAGTCTCAGCACGCTCGGCCTCTTGCTTAGCCAGCTCATCTTCACGCTGGCGACGACGCAGCTCAATGCCCTCGGCAATCTGGCGCTCACGCTCCTCCTCCTGCTGCTTGCGCTCCATGGCATCGAGGGTCTCTTTGGCCCGACGCAGGCTCTCTTCCTCAGCCTGGCGCTGCTTGGCCAGTTCTTTTTCGCGCTGGCGCGTAATTTCCTCAAGCTCCTCCTGGGCACGCTGGAGCCGGGCCATTTCGGAAATGTGCTTCTCCGAGGCAGCAATCTTGCGTTGCTCCTCGATTTCCTCGATGCGCATGCGGGCAATACGCAGCTCCTCGCGTTCCATGCGGTCTTTTTCACGGCGGGTTTCTTCGTCACGGGCCAGCTGCGACTGGTTGGCGCGTTGAAGCTCGCGCGTCATTTGCTCGCGGTGCAAGCGCTCACGGAGCATTTCTTGTTCGTACCGTTTGATAGAGTCGTGGTTTTGGCGCTCCATCGCCATCTTCTCGTGGTCAAACTCGCGCTCACGCTCCAGCATTTCTCTGCGTCTTTCCTCGTTGTTTCTCATGATCTGCATAGTCAGGTCCTGACGCGGGTGTCTTCTATCACGAGACGACTCCGAGTCAGATGACTCCGACGAGTAGCGACGGCGGCTGTGGCTGTGGCTGTGACTATGGTTGCGGGACCGGGAATGGGACCGAGAAGTAGAATGTTCCTGGGGACTGTAGATCTCGGTGGTGGTCGTGACATTCTGCGTCTGGGCGGTGGAAGGCGACTTCTGGGCTGGTTGGACGGGCGGCTGTACTGGCGGCTGAGTCGGCTGTTGGGCCGGAGGAGTCGGGGCATACACAGGCTGGTAGTGCGGAGCATAGGCACCCGCCGGAGCCTGGGGAATGATGCCTTGCGGCGGGTACTGCATCATAGGCGGAGGCGGGCCGGGGTAAGGCGCGTAAGGCGGCTGATACCCCAGATTCGGGTTGTGTGGCTGCGGTAGCGGCTGCGGATACGACTGCACCGGAGGCTGTGGGGGTCTCTTTGACACTGAGTTGTTCCCATCCTTGGTAAGGTCCTCTTGGACAATCTTGTTCTGGATAATAACTGAAGGAGCCTTACCCTTCTTGCGGGAGCTCTGGCGTCTGTAATGATCCGAGTCGGATTCGCTGCTGTACTGTTCGGGGTCAACGAGGTAGGTGGGACCAACATGTCTCACGCGAGACGGACTGGGACGAGGACGGCTATGGCCGTATCTAACATTAACATCGTCCTCCGACTCGGACTCGAAATACTGGGAGCCCATTTTAACTCAAGTATGAAGACGAAGAAGGTGGGGTGGTGGTCCGAGCTAAGGTGAAATTGATGAAGACAAAGAATAAAGAGCTTGTGTGGATAACAGGCAGAATACAATAAGAGTGAGAAAACATTAAAAAAGTAACAAAGCAGAAGCAAATAAGACAAGGGCGTCCTGGTTAGTGTGCGCGGGGTTGCGTCGCTTATAACCAACAACGTACCAGCAGGGGTGCAGTGAGAAACACCAATAAGTAGTGGTAGTAATAAAGGGTAATACAGGGCAGTAAGGATGGATATAAGAATGAAAATGAAAGCTGTGTCCGGATTATAGATTGAGAAATTCAGGCAGTGCCAGTGGCCTCTAAAAGAAGAGAAAAGAAGAAAAAAAATACAAGATGTAAACAAAGTGGGCAGGCAAGCAAGTGGGGTGTTTATTGGATTTGAACTCGCATGCAACATCAAGTCAACGAGAGAGAAAAAAAATAAGTCAAAATAAAAAGACATTAGCGAATAACCGACCGAGGTTCAGCTTTACAGCCGGTCAGCAAGAAAACTAAAAGGCATAACGAGAAGATGAAAGGCGTGCTACTACCACACCATGGCGGGCTGATAACTACAGTAGTAGTGGTAGTACTACTTGCTACTTGGAGCTGACTGATGGCTCATATGTCACTGGGAAGTGACGATATGGATGACTTGTGAGTGATGGAGTAAAAAAAAAAAAAAGAGAGAAAAAAAAGCGAATGATTTGGCTTGGCACTAAGAAAAGGGCAAGGGAGAAAAGAAGGAAGAAGAAAACGTGTAAAGTAGGTCACTGGGTCATTGACAAGAGAGAAAGCATCACACACTTTCTCTTTGCAGCGGCTGACAGTGTCACCCACGCCGTTTCACTGAGCTCCAGTCCTCTACAGAGAAGTTTCTTGTCGAGGCCATTGTCTTAAACTTGGTTTGTAGCTTTCATAGAAAAATTGAGTAAAAAAACAAAGCAAAACAAAACAAAAAAGCACAAGTCAGCCGCCAAAAATCTCAAAGGATAAACAAGACTTTTGAAGAGCCCCTGTTAAAAACTTGGTCTGGGCTTTAAGCTCAGTTGAACGAGAGCGAACCAACCTGAATTTTGATCAATGAATAGGATACCCCGCCAACTTAGTTGCAGGATAAGTTTGAAAGGCGAGGCCCGTCCTTGATTGTTGTATCTATTGGGACACGAGTATTCAATCGCAAGTAGGACTTGCTAGTACTTCTTTACACAATAGTGCCTTGTGAGGTAAAAAGTACTAATCCAAGCGACATTACACAAAGGGAGGGCTCGATCGAGCTTTGCTCGACTCAATTAATATATGGAGTAGTTTCAAAAGAAAAAATATACTTTGCTGTTCACCAGACCTCACTGCCCAACGATCTCTGAACCCAGCCTCCATTTTTCCAGTGACTTTCTCTTGTGAGCAGGTACCTTGTCTTTTCTTTTTCTTAACCACCCCCCCCCCCCCCCCCGCTTGAAATTCCGTTTATGACGACAGTCTTGAGTGAGTGGCAAACCACAAGCCCACCTTGCAGCTTTTACATGTTATTTTCCTCTCTCTTTTACTTTCAAAGTACTTGTGTGTTTCGTATTTCTCTTCTCACTTCGACTTATATGTTTAATTCCTGGCTTCTAGCATATTCCCTCTGAGTTCCCTCGACTGCGTCATTCAACTAGGCGGCTCTTCTTCTTGTATTTGAGAAAAAACAACCCCACTTTGGCAACCCGTAAAACAACCCTATCTTTTTAATGCTGCCATACATTCACAGGCTGCACAAGGGCACTTGTAAAATACTACTTTCATATGAGCCTTAATAAATCAATTCATCACATGCGTCACGTCACCTCTTTACACATGCACAAAAACTCAAGTTTTGAAATTCAAGAAACCTAACAAACAGTTTATATGTCTGTCGCTCGTTATTTATCTTTTATTGACAATTTTACTATGTACAACTCCTTCTAGTCTCTTACTTCTCTTCACGTCTCACAAGCTTATTCATTCATTTCCGTTTCTTGTTCTGTCTCGCCTTGTTATTCTACCTTCCTGCCGCCCTAATTTAGCTCATGTGAATTCAGCCTCCCGCCTCCCTGCTTATTGCATTCGCATGCTTTCGCTGTCATCCTCTTGGTTTCCTTTTTTTTCATTGACTTTGATTTCAGCTCAATTAACTTATTTGAAAACGGGCCAAAACAACAAAATACAAATCTGTGATGTAGTACTTACAGCACACGTCAGTAGACGAAGCGAGAAGGCCACGCGAACCCCCAGGAATAGAAACAAGAAAGCATAAGCTGGCGTGAGCCAATGCGTGCGAGAAAGTCATTTGGCCCAGCCTAATTCGTACATACACTTAGTTTAATTGGTGACAGTTCTGGATACTCCCGTCTGTCATGCAGCCCAATGTGGCGGGTTACTATTGCCTGGCAGTCATCTCTCCGCATATATCCGTGTGCGAGAATACACGTGTTTCCTCCATATGCCACCCCTCGTATTGATTATCAGACCCTATTATGGTGGTCCCTCTACATGGTCACCGCTGAATATATAGGCCAAACATCAAGTCGTGGCGTTCAATGAAAAGTCGTAATAAGTCTAGCTGTACTTTCGTGTACGGCCGCCTATGGTCCATCATTTACCGCCTTGCCATCTATCCCCCATCAGCAGTCATCTAGGAGCTGGCAGCACCACCTCTCCGCAGCATCTGCTCGATATGGTCGCGGCTGTTCTTGTGTGTGGTCTCCAGGTACTGCAGACGCTTACCCAGCTTATCCACGTCGCCCTCCAGCTCCTTCTTCTGCCCCGTCATCTTCTCCATCAACTTCGGCGCAGGGATTGAGACGAACCTAAAAGGGCGGTGTTAGTAACAATGAATCGGCAAGATGGAAAAAAGAAATCCAAGAAAAGAAATTCAATGAATAACTCAATATCATAACGAAAACTCACATCTTACCCAGCCCCTCATACACCGGTGCATCCTTGGGCAGACCTGACACCTCATTCATGGTCAGGCTGAGCAGCCTCATCTCGCGCTGCTTGCTGGCCACCTGCGACTGTGAGATTCCAATCTGCTGCTGGGCCATCATGGCCTGGTTCTCAATCTCGCGGACGAGCTTTATAGTGTTAGCAAGTTTCAGTTATATCGCTGAGTTCCACCAGGAGCCGTCTAGTCGTGGTGTTGGGCGCCACGACTGCGTGGAGGAATGTACCTTTTCAAGGGCCTCTGTTGAGATCGACATTGTGAATGAATGTGGGGTTGAAAAGACAGGAAAAATTAATAATTGAATTGAGTCAAAGTGTGGGAGTTTTGATGATAGTTTTGGATTGGGCGTGGTGCTGTGACCTGTGTAGTCGATTCGATACAATGGCTGTTCTTGTCTACATAGCACAGGGGCTTGCTCAGGGTGCCAGAAGGTGCCACATAAAAACTGTATAACCCTAGTAACCCTATAGCTTTCAAGCCCAAGATTGTAGCCACATCGTCTTGCAAGTCATTTGAATCATAAATATTTCAAAGTGGGATATAATCTATTTATCTAGCAATTCTTCTGATTTTCTAAAGTACAACAATCTATACTTCTAGCTTTCCACCGCGTCTATACGTTTCTCTCAATTTCCTCGATATTTTGCTTTACAGCTAGCCGAGATATGAGCCGAGATACTGCTGCGTCCATACTCACTCGTTCTTGGCTGGAAGCAGCTTCTCTCCAGACTCGCGGCGACGCACGCTTGTCTTCTCGACCGATGGAATCGGGACCATAAGAATGTACTTCCACTGCACCTCAAACTCATTTTCCTCGGCCTGGAGGCAGCGACAAAGCCAAATGCCCCAAACAATTTCACAGTACGCTATATTCAAGGGTTAGCAGCCTTAACATCTCGTGGCCGTATGAAAAACATGGCAAAACTTACCGCCTAGAGTCGAAGTTAGCACGTATTATCACATATTCAAGGGATTGGATGGGAAAAAAAGTTACCAAGACCGGTGAAAATATGCCACCATGAGTGGCCTTCAAGCATAATACCCCATGGAAGCTGAATGGTGTGGCGAGCGTGACGGAGATTCTCGCAGTGTATGTTGTCCAGATTCCAGATGAGGAAACCAAGAACAAAGACACCAACACCTATCACGGTTAGATTGCGTATATCTACGACATCGAAACAAAGGCGTGTGCTTACCGTATACGACAAGTGTGCCAAGCTCCTTCATGATCTTTTCGCATTCCTGCGGGTTCCGGGCTTGGAGAGCCGGTTTAAGTTCCCAGCCGGTGACGTAGGCCGCGCGGAAGACGGTCGCAGCCATCAACACACCAAAAGCAACCTGGTGGAAAACGGGATTCTTGTACACAACATACCAGACCTATACACAAATGTTAGCACCCGATACTCTGACTGTAGGTAAGGTTTAGAGTATATACCGTGACGAATACAACAAAGAATAGCAAAAGCAGAAACGTTAGTATGCGACGGCCAGTGCTTTTTCCATAGGCAAAAGTGACGAAGCTCATGATGCTCGTGGCATAGACCATAGAGAGCTCGTCAGCGAGCTGAAAGGGGTCTATTACATCGTGTTAACAACATATCCGAACCATAAAACAGCAATTAACACTTACACTTCATCGTCATGTGAAAGAGGATAGACGTCAAACCAACTACCATGTACCCAAAAAATGAGAAAGCATACATGAGCGAGTGGCCATTTCGCATGCAGCTCAATATGCCGTATATTCCCAAGTAGATGAAAATTGCATTGCTGATAGTCTATAGAGCATGTTAGTTGATGGTTGCAGTAGGATTGAGGAAATAAAAACTTAAATTGCAAGCCTCTGCCAAATACGACGTCATAAAATAGTCCTTTACAAAGCTTGTTAGTAAAGACTTGGACTTTAAGCAGCTTGAATAAAATCTCAAAAACAAACTTCTTCACAAAAGTTCAACGTCGAAGTTGATTCTCCCCAGAATCCAGGGCTGTATGACTTGTACGGTACTCCGAGATACCGAAAAATGCTGGAGCTTGTTTCCATAGTGACGCGAATAAAAAGATGTTGAACCAGGGCGTATAATGCGCGTAGGGTAAAAATGCAACTCAAATGACAATACAAATAAACAGATTGAGTATGAATAAAATGAGTGAGAAGAGGCTAAAATAAAGCACAAGATACAGTAGTGACAAAAAATGAATGAGAATCTGGAATTCAAGAAAAGAATAGCAAAAACACGAACTTTGATGTGCAGCTACCAAAGATCTTATAGCCGGAAATAAGTGCTTTTTAGAAAAAGGTACATGTACGGCAATCGCCAACAGTACTTCGCTCACCGACACACCCCCCGCAATGTACAGGTACACTAGGCAGTCAGTTTCTCATGCATTCTGCAGTTGTGCGTTATATACTACGGAATTACTGCACAATATCATAAACTTTTTGGTACGGAAGCTACGCTACGCCTTGTTTGTTTGTACTCTACGGTGTACACACCTCAGCTACAGTGGGTCTGCATTTGAACTTTCAGCTGCTGTTTATTCCCAGCGAGATCAAACAGATTTACTACTAGGGAGCTTGGAGAAAAAAAAAGAATTAGCCAGGGAAAGCTAGTACGGTGTATGTTATGTTTTGTTTCGTATTCAAGAGTTTCAGTATTCGTCGCTTTGGTTAAAGTTTGGCCAATAATGCAAGTAGTGCAAGGTCCGGAAGGAACGGGTTAACCCTGTCTCGAGGGGCGCAAAATAATCCCGTCTTTGGCATCAGCTGTTAGAAGACCACTACAGCGGACTAAGCTCACGATCCGCAAATTTTATAGTGTCGGTGTGCCCTGGGGGAAAACCACTTGACTAGCTTTGGGCACAATTAGCAGCAAAATCAGAACATCTCCAAGAAGAAGCAAATTTACGCATAGCCACACTCACATGATAATGGCTCGGGACCACAGATATTTGCTGGTTTATATTCTTTAATGGCCCTTGATACAAGGCTGCTATTTTGGTTCTTCCTTGTCTCATCCGTCGGAAAGGAAAAAAATGGCGGTTGGTTGGCTGCGGGTCGCGGTAGTAATGTTATAAATAATTATAAATACGGAGTACACTATTGGTATTCGCCGATTTTTCTCCAAGAACAAACGCCGTACGTAGTAAAACTTCGAGAGTTGATAGAACGACCCACAATTACCGTTTGTGCAGGCAACGTTTACCGATCCCTACCTTCATTCCTTTTGCCTTTCCTCTAGAAGTGGCTCGTATTGGCTCCAGCTTTACGAATAACTGGTTGATGTTCGCCGCATATTTCTAATGGCCCGTTGAATATGTCATATTTTATACTTATATCATTTCAGCAGTCGTCTGTCTTTTCACATTTGAATTTGTATAGTACTACGGAGTAGTACGGGCTACTTTGTTATACTGTGTTAGCTATCTCAAAGTACCTTGTACCAATCTTTCCCAAAACAGCAGTCAGCTCTGGTGGGGCACGAGGGTCCATCTCGTGAAACGTCACTGGCCAAGCCCAGCAAAGCAAGCTCCGGTCGGCCCCACCAAATAAGCGTCACAAGGCACTACTACTGCTAAAGTGGCACCGTAACAGTGGCAAGTCGCCAAGCTAACGGAATCAAAACAAGCTCCTTCAACGAACCAATCATTCATTACAGTAGTGCTATTATTGGCACTCCTAGCACTTATCTCTATCATGACCGACTCTGTAAACGAGTTTGCTTTGCACGAGGCTGCTCGCGAGGGCCGTGGTACGTTAACTCTTTGTGTCTCCGTCTTCTCATTTCTTTGTCTTTTTGTCACGCCGTATTTCCTTCCTCATCTCACCGCTACATTATCTCCCATTCCTCGTCGCCGAGAGCTTCGCTGACTGCCTGTACTGTGTCATTGTTTGCTTAAAAAGCCCTTGTCGCCGAGAATCTTCTTCGGGTAACGTGCCTCTGATTTGCTGCTCAGTTTTCGCACCCACTCACACTGACTTGCCTTTTTTTTCGGCAGGATAACCCTAGATTAGCCTCGAAGAAGGATAATGACGGTCGCTACCCCATTCATTGGGCTGTCTCGTCAAACAACCTAGCCATTGTGACACAGCTTGCTCAGCTGTCAAGCTTTGATCCAGATGTCCAGGTACGGATGGCGCGTGTGTGCTAGTTCATGGAGTTTTATGTGTTGACTTTTCATGTCATAGGACGATAGTGGCTGGACACCGCTTATGATTGCCGTCAATGTTGCTGATTCAGACAATGTTGTGTCTCTGTTGCTCCAGAAGGGCGCCGATATCAACATCAAGAGTAAACATACTTTTCCGCATTTCGTGTTACCGACTGTTACTAACCTTAATTTGTCTTATACTAGACTCCCTAGACCAGGTCTGTCTACCCTGAGCTCATCACTGATGCCCCTTCTAGCATAATATTCTAACTGACTTATAGACCATCATGCACTCTATCGCATCCAAGAAAAAGCTGGACCTTGCCCGCAAGTTCCTCGACATGAAGCCGCCAGTCTCAGTCCGTGTCAAGGACAAGAGAGGCCAATACCCCATCCACCGGGCAGCTGCTGCCGGATCCGTCCCCATGGTAGAGCTACTGCTAAAGAGCCGTAGCCCTATCGATGCTACTGATTTTTCAGGCAGCACTGCGCTTCATCACGCTATTTCTGAGGGCCACGGTGATGTCGCTGTTGTCTTGCTGAAGGCAGGCGCCGATGCCACTAAGAAGGATACGGATGGGTACCTGGCAATTGACCTAGCTCCCGACAATGAGGTATATCACTACGAATACGCACATATAAGATTGCACAACAAACTCACGCTAACCCGGCTTAGGTTCGCAAGTACGTGGTTAAGATGGCAGAGCAGGAGGGTATTCAGCTTTAGGGTGTTGGTTTGACATATTAAACCAATCAATTATTACAAGCAAAAATCAAAATGAACAAGAGTTTCTAACAGTGATTCGACAATAAGCAAATAAGCAATAAAAAAATGCAAAAACAATCAACGGCCAACAGTACTTTCAACCAGCTCCCGGTACATCGCCTTGACATCTTCAACGTCAGCTCTCAGCTCTTCGACGAGCTCACTCTTTTCACCCAGCATCTCGAGAGTCGTCTGGTAACGAGTTGTAATATCGGCCACCTGGGCTTCCAACCCGGCAATCCGAGAGTGACTGTTGCGAGTCTCCTCAGTTTCCTTTATCAGCGCAACAATCTCCGCGCGGGCTTCATCTCTCTGGCTCGCAACCCGCGACATTTCCTCGCGAGCGGCAACCTTTTCAGCTTCAAGTCTGCGCACAGCAGCGCTCAATCTGTCAACCAGCTGGATCGATGGCCCAGCAGCCACAGTTGAAACCGAAACCATGTCATTGCCAGCACGCCGGGACGAGCCGGGCCGGTCTCCGTCATAGAAAGAGTCGGCCGGTTCACCGATGCTCGCCAGGGGACTCAGTGGGTGCTCAATAGGCGACTCGATAGGCGGGAAGAAGCCCGAGTTGGAACGGGCGCTGGTTGAAGGCGTCGGCGCACGGAGAGAACCAGCCCAGCGAGGAGATGAGCGCTCCTGGTCGTATGGATAAGCAGCAGCGGCAGCACTCGAGAACTTGCGGAACTTGGAGCTTGGATAGATTTCGACGCTAAGTTGGCGGGCGGCAAAGGAAGATTGCGGAGAGCTAGGTCTAACGGGTGACATTAGAGGGTGAGTCGGATGGCCACTGAGAGGGGACATCTCGTCACTCTGGGGCCACTTGTAGGCATCGCTCTGAGACTGCCACTCAGCCTCTTTCTGTTCCATTTCCTGTTGAAGAAGCTTCAGGGCTGTTTCCGCCTTCTCAGCCTGCGCCTTGAGGGTTTCATTCTCAATCTTGAGCTTCTCGACAGATTCGGACTGTGCAAGTGTGTTCTCAACTGAGGCTGCATCAGGCAGGCTCATTTTGAGATCAGCAATCTCTTCCTCCTGGTGCTTTAGCTTGCGAGCCTATAGTGGCGAGTTGATTAGCGACATCTTAATCCAGCAAGACTATCTAGAGCAAAAGACGAAAGAAATGGAGACTTACGGATTCGCGGGCCTTCTTACGCATTTCAGATTCCCTCTCAATGGCCTCGTCCCTCTCTTTCTCCAGGTTACCCACACGCGCCAGCATACTCGACTCAATACCTTGCCAGTTGTTCTTGGCAATGGCGTACTGACTCTGCAGCGTCTCAATCTGACGCAAGAGCTTCGCATCAGAGTCGACTGTAGGCGCCGACGATGCTTCCTCGGCATACACCCGCACCGCTTCCAGCTTACCTTCTAAAGCGTGGAGCTCGCCTTGGAGCTGGGCTTCAACAGCCTTGCTCTTGTCGCTTGTCTGCTTCATTTGATCCTTCAGCTCCGCCACCTGCTTGCGGTGACGTTCGCTGGCAGTGGCATTTTCGGTCTGTAGTAGAGCAATGCGGTCTTCGAGGCTTTTAATTTGGCGCTGCTGGGCTTCGTTTGTTTCCGAGGTTTTGTCTTTTGCTGAAGCCTCATTGATTTCCGCCAGTCTTTGCATCTCCGCACGCAGGCTAGTAATGGTTGACTTGTCGGTTTCGGTTTCATATTGCAGCTTGGAGATTTTGGACTTGAGGCGGCTGATGGTCGTTTGCGCCTCATCGAGAGACTTCTCTAGAGCAGAGTTCGACTGGTTGGTGCTCTGGAGAGCACTCGCTTCTGTCTGGGCCTTGTGAAGATCAGAACGGAGAAACTCGATGGTTCGTTCGTGTTCTTGCACTTTGTTTCTCATTTTCTTGACAACTGTCCGGGCCTTTTGATCCGTGGCCGCTAGAGCCTGGCCCTCCTTCATGAGAAGCGCAATCTTCTCGTCCTTCTCCGCAAGTGCCTTCTCTTTGCTGCCAACCGGTGCATCTTCAGCCGCCTGTTTGGCCGCTTCCGACGCCGTCTGCGACAGATATTTTATCTTGGCCAAGAAGCCATCGATTCGTTCAACATATTCGGCAACCTCTTTTTGGTTTTCCCGGCGGGCTTCATCCAATGCGGCTTTCAGTTTCGCAACCTCATCATTAGACGAATTCACTGCGTCTGTGTCTACATCGTCGCCAGAGGCGTGATCTTCAGAGTTACCGGGTGCCTGCGCCAGAACAGCGTCAAAGCCAGCAAGTACGACAACATCATTAAATCTCGGAGACTCAGATGAGCTGCGAGGCTGCGAAGCTGTAGACTCGGCGACGCCATTAGGTGCGGAAGCGTCGGAGGGCGTATCGACAATAGTTTCATCACCGGATTCAACTGCCGTGGGCACTGCCGAGTCATCCGATTGATTTGGAGAAAGTTCAGAGCTACGAGCTGTATCGTTGAGATCAAGCGACGTCGACGAGCGTGGCGAGGATTTAGCCGCGACAGCTTTCGCGAGTCGCTGTTGCAGCTTGTCCGAGGTTTTACCGGACGGTGCTTTGCGCGGGGCTGAACAGCAGTACGGATGTCAGTATAATAAGTATTTCGAGCGTCAGGAGGCACAAAAACAATACCAGGAGTTTCTAATGAAGCATTTGGTTTCGGTTGATCGACTACTACAGGTTTGCTTGGCTCTGTACTAGAGTCTAGTGATGAGGGGCTGGGTACGTCGCCTTCAGCCAAAATAGTGTCTAGACGAGCCTCGACGCCAGCGACAGCTTGTTGGAGAAGCGACCCCCATCGCGACGATTTAGCTGAAGCGGACATGATATAACATTGGTAGATGTGGGTGGCATCTAGCTTCACAGCATATTATACACGTAGCGTTGTCATACATTTATGACAATACACTAAGTTATGCAACGCACAAACCCGAAGAACAAACTGAGAGAGCAAGAAAAATTGCATAACAAATTCGACCTAACCCTAAGGTAAGTACGAAGGTCGATCGTATAAATTTTTTTTACGGCTTACTAAAGTTTCAAGTATGCGTTCTAGATATGTAAAGTAAAGTAAACCAGGGCTATAGTTATATTTTTCTAAGAAGTTTGCATTTATAAAAAGGCTATGTTTAAAGTAAAGTCCCTAGTTATATATACCTTACTAACAATTTAATATGTAGTTTATTAGCAAATATTTTAGATACTACTTTATAGTCCAAATTCTACTTAACTTTTTTATTAATATACCTATTTTTAAATAAAAAAGAAATATTTGTATAGCTTTTTTTTTTTTTTTATTCATTACTCTCATGGAACCTGGAAGTTATAGAGAGACTATACTATAGTGTACAGTAGACTATCCTGCTTTTTATCAATAAATATAAAGATAAAAACCCCTAAAACACAAAACTAGTCCATACTTTCCCCTTAAGGGGTTAGTATGGGTACAAGAGAAAGAAAAATAAAAACAGATATAGGAAATCCTCTTTCCACCTTCTCGCTTTTCATCCCTTCTTCACCTTATTCCTCTCACTTCCATTCTTCTCTTGCTTCTCCTCTTCCTCCTTCTTCTTCTTCCCTACTTCTTGGAGACAGAGACACCCAGTCTTTTTTTTTTTTTTTTTATTCATTACTCTCATGGAACCCGAAAGTTATGGAGAGACTAGTCTAATGTGCCTAGT
>LKBB01000153.1:0-38436 GCA_001513885.1 Thielaviopsis musarum
CCCCATTCACTCACTCTTTTACCAGTTTTGATGTCTGTTTACCAGTACTACTAGGACTTGTTCTTACCGTGTAATGTCACCCCAATCATTCTATTTTTTTTCATAATTTCATGCCCCTTGTCTTTTTGGTGCTGGACTACGAAACTTGGTGGCGATCGCTGTTTAGTAAAGGGTCGAAGAAAGGGCTCTCTGAACAGGTATATGCGCTGTACTTAAGTTAATGCACATAGTCTCGTTGCTACCAAAATTTCCCAACCTACCAGACTGGAGATGAGATGCAGGTATATGGTGATGACATCGCGCAAGACAGCAGTATTGCACGTGGTGAACCACAGTATGGTGAGCCAGGGCCTTTGCGAGTATTTTTTGTCAGACTCTTGTTGGGAAGAGAATCGGAGAATAGCGCATCGTCCAAGGCCTTTTCCACGGGTCGCCGAGACGATTTTTTCAGGAACAAAGAGCGAGTAACCTCTCCGGCGACAGTTGGGATGGATATGTCTTGGCAAGAGTTCGGCTCCGTGCGGAATTCATCATGCCTAGCCCTCCAAGTGTTGGAATACGGTACCGACCGCCATTGAATGACACTGATGTGATAGTTTCAGGTCATTTTCTAGCACCATGATACCGGGGATGGGTGAGGCGTCTCCAATTGTCGATTAGATATGATTAATGCTATAGCTGCCAAGGCCATCAAAAATCTCTCAAATGCGGAGCTGCCGAGGATGGTAAAGTGGATAGAGATGGAGGTAGTAAGTAGTATTGCCAGTGCTAGCAGCAGAATCAGAACACAGAGGGAACGAAAGGATGTGTACAAGGATGTAGGCAAAGTATAAATAGAGATATGGCAATTAATTCTGTAGAGACAAATGAGTTAGTTTTGATGCTGGGAATATGCAGTGATTTGGCGGAAGACGTATACTAGCACTAGTAGTACTTAAGTACTTTAGCAAGCCAGCTCTGGAGACAAAAATAAGTGCGCAATCACCTGACGGCAAAGCCGAAGCAGGAGAGGAGCCCAAGTTTAGAAGTGGCTTGGCCCCGTACCGCAGTCTCATGAGCTGCAGAGTCTACTCCATAGACTGTGTACTACGGAGTGAGAATTTGGACTGTGGCAAAGCAGACGTCTTTCATCATCGAATTGAGCCCTTAGAGTTGAACCATGGCCCAGGGCTGTACAAGCAGAGTATGTTGCAAAAGCAACTTCCTGTACGAGTATAGCCCTTTCACAAGGCCGAGTTGCCTAAAAGAGCAGTGTTCACAAAGTTCCAAAAATTTACAAGGGTAATATTGGCGATGCATCAAGGTATCCACCTTTTTGGTGTCCACCCACTTTTATTCGAATTCCGCCCGTTTTGGGTAACCACCACAGAGTGTGTACTTACTACGTAGTAGTACTAGTATTAGTAGTAGTAGTACTTACTTGGTAAGTACCTAAGTACATAAACTCCAATCCAGCTTCCATCAAGCTTCACCGAGTAGAGAGACCGTTTTGAGAAAGCCATGCAAATGGAAGGAAAGGTGGGGAAATTTGTATTTCCTGACCGCTTGGCTTTATATTTTATAGCCGACCAGCGAGCGCCTTCAATTTGCCCACGTGTTTTTCTTTTGATTTCTTTTTTTTTTTTTCCCCTTTACTTTCACTCCATTTCCCTTTTCTTCTTTACGCATCCATCACCGCCATTTTCTTGGTGATGGCTGATTCCTGATTCCTTTGTTCCTTTCCGTCATTTAGTATTCTTTTTTTTTTCCCGACACAACGGAATTGATACACATCATACTAGCACTTATACTAGTACTACGGAGTTGCTAGGAGCATTACGTACTACTAGTGGCATCTAGGCGCAGCCCTGTCTTCTTTCGACATCACCTGCTTGTTCCTGGACCTTGCCACCTGCTCGAAGTGGCTCGGCTCATATCAACCAGCTAAACAGCTAGCTTTTGGTGTACCATATAAGCACAAGTGTCAGCCTCGGGAACAACAGCCGCTTGACTTGGACTGATTGGGCTGACTGCCTGACTAGCACATTCTTTTGTTTGTTTCGCTCGTCTTTTTCCTTTCTTTTTCTTGATTTCTCCTTTCCTTTTTTTTTTCTCCTCTTGGTTTTTTCTCATTTTATATACTCTGTATACTGCATAATTATATAAATATATGTACCATATGCAGCTTGCCCACCCAACGGATAACGATCTCGACGCCGCCAATCTGCATACTTAATTGATTGTGTCACCCGCTTCAAGACAAAAAGAATACGTACGGGTCACTGTCCGCATTTCCTGCTTGCTTCTTGTTCCGAATGCGTAGTATGTGTCGTCAGCCCTAGTTTCGAACTTGATTTGCTTTATTATCGTATATACTCAAGTACATCAGTGAGTCCAGTTCTCCGCCCTCCATTTCAACTGGAATCTTCAAATTAAACTATGCGTGAGACATAAATATGTGGTCGAGGTAAAAACTGCACCAAACCAAAACCACAGAGAAATATAGCGGGCTGGCTAGTCCTCCCTCGAGAAAGAAACCTGATCATATTAAGTAGTATACTGGCATCTCTTTTTCTATCTTTGCATTCACCTCCTTGTTCTCGATCGCCTCGTATCCAGAAAATTCACATCGCTTATCGCCCTAGCGCCTTGTCTTGCTATGTACACTGTAGTATTTTTTGTCTACGAAATACTCTGCTCTACCCTGCCTGTTACTGTCCATGCTTTGCTATGACCTTGTCGCTTGTCTCTGCTAGCTCTAGACCGCGTTATGGCGCATCAACTGACCTCGGATAGCCGCATCCTAGCGCACAAGAATGCCCAGCGCGGCCAAATTTCCGACGGGGACGTGGACCAATTCAATTATACTTTAACTACTAACGACACTTCAACTTTTGCAACTTTTCCTCCTTCAACTCCCGCCAGCCAAACCCCCTTGATTCGCTCATTGTCGGCCGCCAGAATGGGCACTGAACTGCCAGCCAGTGCAGACAACATGGCCATCGCTCAAAAGCCCAAGAAAAAGGCTTCTGGATCAGGCAAATTCCCCGCCGCCCAAACCGCTCTCGCCAATTTTTACCAGAAAATCATTCTCGAGACCATTCTGCGCCAGAAGCCGCTGTCCCCTTCTCGAGATGGCCGCCACATCTCCATGGCCGCCTCTCCGGCCGAGTTGATTGACGAGCGCAGCCAGCGTCCGTACATTACCAACTACATCCGCTCCAGTCGCTACACTGTATGGAACTTTCTGCCCAAGCAGCTGTTTTTTCAGTTCAGCAAGCTCGCCAACTTTTACTTTCTGGTCATTGGTATTCTGCAAATGGTGCCCAACCTGAGTACCGTCGGCCGCTACACCACTATTGCACCTCTAGCCATTTTTGTTTCGTTTAGCATGCTCAAGGAGGGCTACGACGACTACCGCCGTTATCTGCTCGACAAGGTTGAAAACCGCAGCGTTGCCCGTGTTCTCGGCTGGGAGGGCCGCAAGAAGAGACGCCACATCCGCTTCAAACGCTCCAAGAACAATGACAACAACACCGATGCCGAGGTCGCTGCCCTTGCAGGCCAGTCGGTCGAGATTCCCCTGACCGAAGACTGGCACCGCGTTGCTTGGGAAAACATCAAGGTGGGCGATGTCATCCGTCTCAAGCGTGACGACAATGTTCCTGCCGATATCGCGCTGCTGCATGCCACGGGACCCAATGGTGTTGCCTATATCGAAACAATGGCCTTGGATGGCGAGACAAACCTAAAGAGCAAGCAGGCCTGCACTCTTCTGGGCGAGCGTTGTGACACCCTTGAGGGCATTCAGAGCTGCAACGCCGAAGTTGTCTCGGAGGATCCCAACCTGGATCTGTACAGCTACGAAGGCCGTGTGACTTTGGATGGCGAGACCGTGCCCCTGACCCTGAACAATGTTGTTTTCCGAGGCTCGACACTTCGTAACACGACAGAAGCCATTGGCATCGTTGTCAACAGCGGCGAGGAGTGCAAGATCCGTATGAACGCCCACAAGAACGTCCGCACCAAGAAGCCTGCCATCCAGGACCAACTCAACTTCATTGTCATTGTGCTGGTGATTGCTGTTTGTATTCTCACAGCTGGGCTTTCTGCTGGTTATGTCGTTTGGAGAGACAAAACCGAGGTCCACTCTTGGTACATTCGCAACTTCATGGGCGGAGTTCCCATGTCGCAGATTATCGTGGGCTTTCTTACCATGTTCAACGTGCTGATTCCGCTATCGCTGTACGTTAGTATGGAGATTATCAAAATTGGCCAGTACTACCTCATGGGCGACATTGAAATGTACGATCCGGTTAGCGACACGCCCATGGTGGTGAACACGACGACAATTCTTGAGAATCTTGGTCAGGTCAACTATGTCTTTTCCGATAAGACCGGCACGCTGACGGAGAACCTGCTGCGCTTCCGCATGATGAGTGTGGCTGGCATGGCGTTTGTGCACGACATGAACGTGGACCGCGACGAGGCAATGCGCAAGGCCAAGATTGAAACACGCAAGCAGGGCAAGCTCAAGAGGCAAGCGACGATTGATGACCCCGAGGACGCCGACTCGAACGACCCCGATATCATCCCTCTGGCCCCGATCGACTCGCACACCAGCGCCAAGCTCCGCATGCAGTCACAGTTCCGACCAGTCGAGGGCCAGGCCGAACTCAAGACGGAGGACTTTTTGGAGTACATCAAGGCGCGTCCTGACACGGCCTTTTCTCGCCGCGCACGCCAGTTTATGATGTGTCTCGCGCTGTGCCACACATGTCTCCCCGAGGTCAAGAACGGCAATATTGTGTACCAATCGGCATCTCCCGATGAGCTTGCGCTGGTTGAGGCGGCACAGGAGCTGGGATTTGTCATGGTTGACAGACCGGCGCAGACCATCAAGCTGCAATTTTCCGGGGCTGATGGCGAGCTAGTGACAGAAGCGTACGAGGTTCTGGATGTGATTGAGTTTAGCAGCAAGAGAAAGCGCATGTCGATTATCATCCGCATGCCGGACGGGAGGATTTGCGTGTTTTGCAAGGGCGCGGACAATGTCATTATGGAGCGTCTGTCCATGAGCCAGCTGGCCATCCAAAAGGCGCAGGCTGCTGAGCGTCGGGCCAGCGATCGCCGGAGCATGGAACAGGAGATGATGCGCCGGTTGAGCATGGGAGGCCGACCCAGCCTTACGATGAACCGCAACAGCCTTACGATGAACCGCAACTCGATGCAGGAAAAGCGCGAAATGGCGACCACCGCCGGCCGGCAGTCGGTTGACAACGGCAGCTACCGCACACCGCGGCAGGCCATGGCCAAGTCGCAGGCTGATTATATCGACGGCATGGTGGACGAGCAGGTTGCCGCCAACGAGAGCGCCATCTTCGACAAGATCTTCAACCATATGCACGACTTTGCCAGCGAGGGTTTGCGCACTCTGCTTTTTGCCTACCGCTATCTGGAAGACGGCGAGTACGAGGCGTGGAAGGCCAAGTTCCACGAGGCAACGACCAGCTTGGATAACAGACAACAGCGCATTGAAGAGATTGGCGAGCTGATTGAGCAGAAGCTGGAGCTGGCCGGCGCCACGGCCATCGAGGATAAGCTGCAGGATGGCGTTCCAGAGACGATTGACAAGCTCCGCCGGGCAAATGTGCGCGTGTGGATGATTACGGGCGACAAGCGCGAGACGGCCATCAACATTGGCCTGTCTGCACGCGTGGCCCTGCCGTCGTCGGAGATGTACATTCTCGATGCCACGGCCCCCGGCAGCCTGCGCGACACGATTTCCCTTGCGCTGGCAGACATTGCGCGCGGCATGATTCCGCATTCGTGTGTGGTTATTGACGGCCACACGCTCGGTGTCATTGATGACGACGATGACGACACGCTGCGCGACCTCTTTTACGAGCTGGCGATACAGGCCAGCGCCGTCATCTGCTGTCGGTCGTCGCCGGCACAAAAGGCCGGCATTGTCAAGCGCATCCGCGACCACGTGCCCAAGTCGATGACGCTGGCCATTGGCGACGGCGCCAACGACATTGGCATGATCCAGGCGTCGCACGTGGGCATTGGCGTGTCGGGCCGCGAGGGCCTACAAGCAGCGCGCATCTCGGACTACTCGATTGCGCAGTTTCGCTTTCTGCAGCGGCTGTTGTTTGTGCACGGCCGCTGGAACTACATGCGCACGGCCAAGTACATTTTGGCCACGTTCTGGAAGGAGATTTCCTTTTTCCCCACCCAGGCGTTTTTCCAGGGTTATGCTGGGTTCACCGGCACGTCCATGTACGAGAGCTGGAGTCTGACGGTGTTTAATGTGTTTTTTACGTCGCTGCCCGTGATTGCGTTGGGCATTCTGGACATGGATCTCAAGGCCGAGACGCTCCTGGCCGTGCCTGAGCTGTACTCGTATGGCCAAAAGAGCCAGGGCTTTAACTTCCGCAAGTGGGTGGGCTGGACCGTGATGGGCATTGCGCAGTCGGTGATTGTGTTTTATTTCACGTATCTGCAGTACCACAAGCTGCTGTTTACCGAGGATACGTCCATGTATGCCATGGGGTCTGCGCCGTTTACGGCTATTGTGATTTTCATCAACGTGAAGCTTTTGGTCCTGGAACTACACGCCAAAACCGTTGTTTCCTGGGCCGTTTTCGCCGTGTCCAACATTGCCTGGTGGCTGTGGATGTTCATTCTGTGCTACGGCGTCAGTGACGAACTCGATGAATACCAGACATACCACACGTTTGTCAGCAACTTTGGCCGCAAGCTCTCGTGGTGGGCCACCATGCTCGTGATTGTGGTTGCCCTGCTGATGACGGAGCTGGTCTCGGAGGCCCTGATTCGAATCTACCTCCCCGAGGATATTGACTGGATGCAGCGCATCGAGGCCAGTGGGGACGTTGGCCGTGTGGTTGCGGATATCGAGGCGCAAGCGGCGGAGCAGGCGGGCGACGAAAAAGATGGCGCGGAGGCGGGAGCGGGAGCGCGTATGCATATCCATGAGGCGGTGCCGGAGGAGTCGACCGAAGCGGATTCGTCTGCTGCGCGACAGTAAGAGAGGAGGTATTGGTGGTGAGTATATACTCATGTGTTGTGTGTTGTACTAATCTCTTGTGATTTGCTGGTGGTGGATCATTTTGTGATTTCTTTTAAAAAAAATTAATTTCTTATATCTGGTGGTTTCTGTCTGCTACTTTTACGGTTATATCTTGCGTCTCTATTTTTTGTGAGTTGATAATTAGCGTTTTTCTGTTTATACATCCAGTACTACGGAGTACTAGTATAATAATGAGGTGATTGAAGGCTTAAAATGAATCACGTGACCGGGAATGACGTCGACATAAATACTACAAATCCGAATAGCGTTGATGCACGGCCGCGCGTCACTTTTGCGCTGGGGTTTTCTTCAAAGCCTCATTCTTCCCTTGTGGCGTTTGCTTTTTTTGTTTTTTTTTTTTGTTTTGCCTATTTTAGCGAGAATCTGAGAGCGAGGAGCGATGAAACAAGGGATTTAATTTAGCAAAAGAGAAAAGTCTCGCAGTCTTGCTTACTGATGCTACTAAAGTGCTAGTGTTTGGTGACACGTCAATTCATCAGAGGCAAAGTCAGAGAAAAAGAGATGAAGCTTCTTTTAATGCGATGAATGGGTTGTGAAGAAGAAAGAAACAAGGAAAAACGGGGAGAAAAAAAAAAGAAAAAAAAAAAAAAAAGCCAAGCCAAGCCGGATGATGGTTGCCAGTCTGGGTCTTTACAACAGGAATGAAGAGCCAATTATAGAAGGATGTCAGGATTGATCTGCGGCAAGACAGACCAGACAAAAAGCTACAATCACTAATGCCCAGGCTGGCTTTGCCGTCATTTCCTTTTTCACCTCACTTTTTAAGAATTCACAGCAGCAGTAGAATTCCTCGCCCTATGTTGTGGCTTATACTCCACATAGAACAAAGAAGGAGCCCAAAAAGAAAAAAAAAAAAAGAAAAAAGAAGGAGCCTAAAAAAAAAAAGAAAAAAAAAAAAAGAAAAAAGAAGGAGCCTAAAAAAAAAAAGAAAGAAAGAACAAAAGTTTACCCCACCACCCTGCCCTGCTGCAGCACACGTCATATGTGATTACTACCGCTACTTGTACTATGTACTAGTACTACCGTGGAATACTTGCTAAGTACAAACAACAACCTTGGCGAGGCGAAGCGCTGCGCCTGCGCCTGCGGCTAAGGCATCAACCCCCCCCCCCCTTGTCTTGTTCTTCCCTTGAAAGCATAGATCAAAAGACCTTGTAAAACAGAAGAGAAAAAAAAATAAAACCAGGGTTCGTCTCGTTGTGGGGCCGCATAAGAAAGTTCAACTTCAACTAACTACAAGTACAAGTACAAAGAGACTCCTTCTTCTTTTTCTTGTTTCTGTTCTGTTCCCGTGAGGAATTGCCAACTTTCTTTGCCTTCCCTTTTTTTTTCTTCTTTTTTTTTTGATTCACTCTTCCTTCTTTTGGCGGTTCTTTCCAAAGCTTACACCTCTTGTGTCACCGCTTTTCTTTTCTTCGCCAACAAATCTCTACCCCAACGTTCTCTTCTTCTCACCAACCCTCTTTGCACCAACCCTCTTTGCACCAACCCTCTTTGCACCAAAGCAAAAATGCCCTCTCTCCACCCCTACACCCCCGTCTCCATCGGCGACGGCCTCCTCCCTGCCCTCTCCGCCCGCTCCCTCTCCGTCAACCACACACAAGCTATAACCCTCGGCGTCATCGGCGCCTACGTGGTAGCCATCGCCATCCTGTGGAACGTGCCGTACATCCGCTGGATCCTGTGGCCCTTCAAAATGCTCGTCATCGCCTTCCACGAATTCGGCCACGCCTTTGCCTGCATCTGCACCGGCGGCCGCGTCAAGAGCATCCAGCTCGACCCGCACGAAGGCGGCGTCACCCACATGCTTGGCGGTGCGTCTGCCATTACCCTGCCCGCCGGCTACCTCGGATCGTCGTTGATTGGCGCCCTGCTGACCTTTTGCGGCTTCAATATCGTTGCGAGCAAGGTGGCTAGTCTGGTTCTCGGCGTGGCCTTTTTGTTGACTTTGTGGTGGGGAAAGCGGGACTGGTTGACCATTATGACGGTGCTTTTGGCTGTTGGTCTGCTTGTGGGTTGCTGGTTTATCAACCACGCGGAAGCCCTGCGTTTTGTCGTTGTAAGTCTCTATACTCTTCTTCTTCTCCTTCTCCCTCCTCCCCTTCTACCTCCTCTCCTCTCCTTCTCCCTCCTCTCCTTCTCCCTCCTCTCCTTCTCCCTCCTCTCCTTCTCCCTCCTCTCCTTCTCCCTCCTCTCCTTCTCCAACCTTCCTGCTAACCTCCCCACCCACAGCTCTTCATCGGCGTCATGTCCTCGCTCTACAGCGTCTGGGACATCTGCGACGACCTCATCCTGCGCAAAGTAAACGAATCTGACGCCAGCGTTTTTGCCAAGCGCTACGGCGGCTCGTCGCGCTGCTGGGGTCTCATTTGGAGCTTTGTTTCGCTCGTCTTCATGGTTGGCGGCGTCATTGCCGGTATTGCTGCCTTCCCCCAGTCCTTCTCCGAGCAAAAAGCCGACGCGCAAAAGTTTATTCCCACCATGCTGTTCTAGACGACGGTCTTATATTTCCGTTTGTTTTTCCTTTTATTTGCTTTCCTCATCTTTTTGTATTTCTCTGCACACAGTTGCACATTGTATGATACCACATGAATTAATTAATGCCTGGTTTTTTTTTTTAAAAACTATAAACATGTTTTTTATTACTCTCATCTTGGACCCCTCCGATCTAGTGAATGTCGCTCTATGACTGAGCTTCCGTCTGCGCCGCCTTCATGGCCTTGATATGCGCGCTGTACTCCCGCGAAAACCACTCCCAGTAGCTCGCCCACGCTGGACCTCCAGCACCGCCCTTGGGCGACTGCATCTTCTCCGCCAGCAGAACCGTCACACGCATCACGCCCTTGCTCGCCTCTTCCTGCTTCTCCACGTCCTGCTTGACAGCCCCCTCCTTAAGCTTGTGCGACAAGACATGCTTGTACGCATCAGCAATCGAATCCAGCCGACGAACCGTCTCCTCGGGCGCAACCGAAGCCAGCTTGATCACCATCAGATTGCACAGAGAGCGAATGTCGTGGTCGTCCTTGAGCCCGGCAACCACGCGGTCGTAAAACGAAAGAATATCAATACGACTAGTCGCCATGTCCAAAAGGGCGTACAGGGTCTCGTATGCGCTCTGTATCACAGTTAGTATGCATACTTCTTGTATAGCAGCGGTTCCTTAAAAAAAAAGAAAAAAAAGAAAAAAAAGAAAAAAAGACTCACCTTGCGAACTTCCAAACCGTCGTCAACCGTGTGTCTAAAGGGACCCATCATAATTTCCCGGACAAGGTGAGGCTTGATCTTCGACTCGTCAATGATGAACGGCAACAAGTCGTTGAGGCGCGGAAGAATAATCTCCGGCTTGTTTTGCACCGCAGACGTCAGAGTCGTCATTCCCAGCCGGCGGTTGTCCATGTCAGCCTCCTTCAGGACAGTGAGAAGCAGCGAGATAAGCACCGACTTGAGCGCAGCGTCAAAGGCTTCGTTTGATTCCGGAAGAGTGTAGCGCAGCGCCTGGATGGCCATGCCGCGAACCATGGTCGTCTTGTGCGCAAGAAGCTCCTACACACATTCAAAATTAGTTTACAGGTCCAAATGTATCCCAAAACAGCGTCATTGGGGGGTTTCTTACCTGCAGTTTCGGCATGAAAGAAATAGGGTCATACACAACTACGCGGCCGAGGCACTCAGCGATAACCACGCGGTTCTCCACCGAAGACTCGGTGGCAGCAATGAGATGCCTCCAAACGGACGCCAAGTGCTGCACCAAAGCAGGCGAGTCACTCTGCAGAATCTCGCGGAGAGACTGAATCAGCAGGTTCTGCGCGCTGCTAGCATTATCAATGTTCTCCAGAATCAGCGTCAGGTACTTGTTGATGTTGCCCGAGCCGGCACGGCCCAGAGCCACCGCAGCAGCAGTGGAAACCTCACCAGGCGCCTGGAACTGATCTAGGAAGACGCTCGGCTCCAGAGGGAAGGCCTCGCCAAGACGCTTCCCCGCCTCACCAAGGACAGCCAGTGCTAGCGAAACTCTCTTGGCGCTCTGATTGCCGTGGATTTCGCTGACAAACGCATCGATAGTTACGTTGGTCGACTGGCCGCCGGCAACGAGCAGAGCACCAACGACTTGGCCATAAACCGCCGTGGATGCGGCCTTGGGGGCGTTCTCGAGAAGCTTGCCCATGAGTTTGGCGCCGAGACCGCTCTCTCCCACGCTCGTGACCAGAGCAAGCAGAGGCTCGAGGGACATGTTGGAGGTGCGCGTGCTCAGGATGCTGACAACAGCAGTCAACACCTCGTCCGACGAAACAAGCGCGGGGTTCTGCGAAACAATCAATGACAGAATCCAGAGCGCCGAGGAAGCCATGAGCACATCGTCAGACGTAACCCAAGGAATAAGAGAAGCCACCACTCTCTGTACGGTCTCATCTTGAAGCCTGTTGCTGGAAGCCGACGCCTTGGCCAGATGCTTGAGAGCCTGCATGCTGCTGCTGCGGTACTGTCTCTTAGCCTTGTCAATATTCTCAACAAGCGCCAGCATGAACTTCTCAATCCACTGCGAGTCGAGAGCCACGAGACTCGAGTTGAAGGTCGCAATGCTGTCCACAGCCTGAATCGACGCCATCTTGGTCGTCTCAGTGCCGAAGCGAGACAGAATAGCCTCGAGGGCGTGCAGACGGCGGTCATTCGATAGTAGAGATTCCGTGGCCGGCGAGAGCGATCTGGCAATAATGATGCCAAAAGCATGGATGGAGCGTTGGCGGACTTCAGTGTCAACCTTGTTGGCAGGGTCAACGCGCGTGTAGATGACGTCAAACAGCTCGTTCAGGCCCAGGTGGGCACACTCGCCAATGTGGTCTGCAGACACAAAGAATTTGACAATCTCCTCGGCCGTCAGAATAGCCTCGCTCGAGATTTTGTAGAACTTGTCGCCAATGGTCGAAATCAGCGTCTTGACAATCGTGCCCAGCTGCAGCTTCAGAATCGACGGCTGCACCTTGCAAACATCGCGGACAAGCGTCAAAGCCGCCACCTTCAGAGTGGTCTGCGTAGCCGAGGCAGAGCCAGTAGCAGCAGCAATAGAAGCCGTCATGTTGGACGCCGACGTGTTGAGGCAGTTGAGAGTCGCAGTTACCACGGGCTCAAAGCTTTCGTCAATACCACCGCGCTGCACCTTGACCAAGTCGTCCAGTAGGTTGATGATGGCCTGGTTAGTTGGGATCAGCTTGCCCTTGAGAACCTTGAGCGCCGCCTTGACAATCTTGGGCGAGACCCGAGCAAGATCGGCGCGGATGCCGCTTGCAGGCGTCATCTCGATAACAGGCGAAACCGCCGTGCCCAGATTGCTGCTCTGTCTTCTTCTCTTCCTGGTCAGAGGAAACGCCCCGGTTTCCGCTTCAACTTCGCCCAGTTGGCCGCTGGGGAAGATGCCCTCACCCGTCTTGCGAATCAGCAATGCAAGCGTCGAAATCACGTCCAAGCGAACGCTCTCGTCTCTGTCGTTGAAACGTTTAATCAGAGCAGGAGCTATTCTGCCAAACATGATGCCAGTTTCTAGAAGGTCGCCGCTTCCACGTGTTAATAGCAGGGTGTGCAGCGTCTTGACGGCTCCTCTGCGCACCTTCCAGCTAATATCGTCGTCATCGTCGTCTTCAAAGTCGTTGCCGTCGCCAAAGTCGTCGTCATCATCCTCTTCCTCTTCTTCCTCTTCGTCGACCTCCATATCATCGTCTTCTGCGGCATAGTTGGGGTCAAAAGAGATAAACCGCACACCGGCAGCTACGCTCTCCTCGGTGTACGGCTTCATCTCCTGCGGACACGAACCCAGGAAGCTCTCCAAAGCAGAGAGGGCAGATTCCCGGATATCTTCAAAGTCTGCCGTACCGTTGTCACCGTCCTCGAGCAGCTGCATGTGGCGGTCCAGTTCCTCTTGGCTCAGCACGCTGAATATCGGAGGCATCAGGATTGCGGCATAGACGCCGATGCGCTGGGGGCTGGCCCTCGCCATGGACCCCGCAATTGAAATGTAGAGGCGTTTGATGAGCGAGCTGGATCTGGGGTCCTGTAGGGGCCGCACAATTTCATTGACAAGATTTTCAAGGGCTGTGTCGTTGATGTAGACAGTCAACAGAGAAATGGCAACGACTACCCTCTTGCGAGCAGCCGAGGTCGACTTGGGGTCGCTGAGGCACTGGAGCAGCGTCTTAAGCAGCAGCTCAATTTCAATCTTGGTGAGACACTGGCCCATGCTGCGCACGACTTCAATGAGCACATCCAGCTGTTCCGGTACCGTGTCAAGCTTGTCCAGCAAGTCTTCGTCTCTGGATTTGGCGTGGATATCTTGCAGCGGGCGGAATTGCGGGCTAATAAGACGCGCCACGACAAAGCGGCTGATGGCTACCATGATGGGAGACGTCGCATGTGGGTCGCCAGCGGTCGATCCCATGGGTGTCGGACTGGGCAGGGCTTTGATGACGTTGCACAGGGCCATTGACGGCAGCGAAACGTCAACCGAGTTTTCGAGCTTGAGACCAGCAAGCTTATCGAGAAGGGGACCAACAAGGGAAAGAGGGACCCTGGGCGCAATCAGACCGAGGCTAGAAACAAGAACACAGAAGTTAGAATCGGCCCATAACCACCAACAAGACAAATGACAATGCAGCCATACATACCACTTGACGGCCAAGTTCTGCACCTCGCCATTTGTGTCATCGAGAGCCCTGGCCAGGCAGTCAATCGCTTTGGAAGAGGTCTTGTAATCATGAGCGAGGATGTCAGGCCTCGCATCAACAAAGACCTGTATCATATCATTGAGCGCCATAAAGCGGAAATCGGCATCATTGTCGTTGAGCCGGTTAAGCAGCTCCGAAACCGTCGAATTTGCCATTGCGATGATTTACGGCGACGGTTTTAGTTGGGCTTGATGTTGGCTGGCCAAGACGAACCAAAGAAAGGCTGGCCAAGATGAACAAAGCAAGGCTGGCCAAGATGAACAAAGCAAGGCTGGCCAAGATGAACAAAGCAAGGCTGTGTGAGAGGGACGAGGCGGGGCTAGCTGGCTCTGGATAATGGATGTAGTAGTGGTAGTAGTAGAGATAGTGATAATAATAGTAGTAATAGTAGTAGTAGTACTAGTAATAGTACTGGTAGTTAATTAAGATGGTGGATCACAAGTCCAAGAAAATCGCTATGTCGATGACGATAACGTAGAGTAGACCAGTTATTGATCGTATGGAGATGGAAGAAGTGGAGGCTTCATGTACGCAGCGATCAATCGCTAGCTAAAGGATGAATAAACATCAACACTGAAGTTAGTAGTACTAGCTAATTTATTTACGTATTTATTTATTTTCTTGCTTACTCTGTAGAAAGTACTTTGTAGTTACAAGTGTGGGTGGTGGAATGGGTCTTTAGGGTCTGTATAGGGTTATGGCTAAAAATCGGTAGAACTGTAGGTGACGGGAGGCTTGGAGAAAATCTTGGAAGAGGCATGGAACTATATCTTGCATTTGTCTCTCAAGATATTGCTATTTTATTATTTGCTTCTATCTGTTACTTTTAACTACCTCCCTCTCTACGGAGTACCTTTGGCCGGTTAATTTCAACCGATATATCGCTACTGAACCCGTGCCCGTAACGTGGCACAAGAGGGCATAGTGATGTAACAAATGAAAGTACTTACATGATCATAAGAGAAATAAAAAGTACTACCAGTTGGTTAGTTACCTGTTACCTTGACATTGGCAACTCAAAAACATCACAGTCCATTACTTCTGCCCGAACTGTTATTTCCTCCTTCTCGCGCAAAATGCGGCCAATGTAATCACCAGCTGCAGAAAGAAAGATGGAAGAATATGTGCAGTAGCGCGATGAATTGCCAGGAGCTGTGGAGATGGCATGTCGATCTTGGGGTTACAAAGGGTTCTTGTGATTGGACCTGGCCGTAAGTAGCTATTGCGAAAGCCTTCAATCCGATACGTGTGTGGCCTGCTACCAATAGCAGTGAAGAAAATCTTGAATCTGCGGAACCCTGGATGGCATTCTTGGCATAATGACATGGCATTGGAAGGGGAATCAATATCAACTCCATCAACTATATAGGAAACTCCTGTTTCGATCATGTTTAGTAGCTTAGGGGTTGTCTTTCTTGTCAATTCTTAAATACAGTCAGTCATTGCAAAAAGAAGAAACAAAAAAGAAACAAAGAAAAGAACGTTACTGAATAAGTGTTTGGAGGACTAGATAGGTCCCGCGAAGAGAGCCTAGACGCTTTGTTACAGAGATTTCTTGGTGTCTAATGATGATACCATGTAACTTGTATTAATCTATGAATCTTACGGGCTACGGCTCCGACGGCGCCGACTCCGCGAACGGTTCCTCCGATCACGATCCCGGTCTCGGTCCCTTTCTCTGTCCCGGTCTCTGTCCCGCTCGCGGCGAGAGGACATGCTACGCTCCCTCCGCGCCCGACGGTCTCTATCCCGATCCCTTGACCGGTCGCGGTCTCTCCGATCACGAGATCTGTCTCGGTCCCAGTCACGGTTGCGGTGGTCACGACGGTCTCTATCCCTGTCCCTGTCTCTGTCTCTGTCCCTGTCCCTGTCCCTGTCTCTGTCTCTGTCTCTGTCCCTGTCCCTATCCCTGTCCCGATCACGGTCTCTATCGCGGGATATAGCATCGCGGTCCCGGTTGCGCTCAAAGTCGCAATCTCTCGTCCGGTCTCTGTCCCGGCTGTGACTCCGACTGCGAGCCCGCACATGCTCCTCTCTCTTTGCTGCGCCAGCATCCCCATCCTTTGCTTCGCGATCTCCATCCTCTGCTGGCCTTGACCGCACCGAATCCGGCGGCCTCTCAGGCCTTCTAGTCTCAGAAGGTACCACATTCGCCACCATCTTGGCCTTGGCCTCCCTCTGCGCCGCCAGATAGGCTTTCGCCTCACGCTCGCGTTTGCGGACTTCCTCCTGCTTCCACGCCTCACGCTGCTCTTTATCCAAGCCGGGCGGTGGAGCAACAGCCGTGCTCGGCGATGACGACCGACTGCGTCTGCGAGACCGAGGCTGAATAGGCTCGCGCTCACGCTCGCGGTCGCGGTCTCTGCGTGTTCTGCTGCGTGATCTTCGACGCGACGGCGACGGGTGCCGTCTCGACCTACTACGCGACCGATGCCGCGAAACGCTCCGGTCGCGTCGCTCAATCCGTGGCCGGGAGCGCGACCGCCGAGGCGAAGGCCGTCTGACGCGGCTGGCATCTCGTCTGTCATTCCGGCTGCGGGACTGGCTGCGGGGTCGACGGGCCGGGCTAATTCTGTGGCGGTCGCGCGATCGGCTCTTTTGTCTGCGGGGCGAGGTGGTTGTGTCTCTATCGCGGCGGGTACGGCTGCGGTCGCGGTCGCGGCGGGGCGAGTATGCGGGGCGGTCACGGCGGTCGTCGCGTTCTTTGGATCGGGCGTAGCGGTCGCTTCGTTCACGGTCGTTTTCAGGAGCCCGAGAATGAGATCTGCTCTCCTGGACTGGAGTAGGAGCTGCAGCGGGTGTCGGTTTAGAGGGCGTAACTTCAACGGGCGTATCTTTTGGTTCGCGGGGCTTTGTATTATCAGAGACCTTGGGAGACTCGGTAGCTTTTCCAGCTTCTCGCTTGATAGGTAAAATAGCCGAAGCAGGCTTGACCTTGCGGGGCGGAGGAACAAGAGCTTCGTCAATCTCAATCTCGGGCTGCTTGACATCTCGCTTGCTCTCGCGGAGAAGGTCAGCAAGAGCTTCCTGTTCCAATCTCTCGAGATCTTCCTTGGTAAGCTTCTTCTTGGCCCGCTCCTGCTCCTCTTCTCTCTCACGACGCCGTCTTTCTCTAGAGCGATCCCGCTCAGACGATGTGCGCCGTGTGCGGTCACGTGACCGATCCCGCCATCTCTCCCTTGATCTGTCGCGGTCGTGTAGTCTGTCTCTATCTCGCTGGGCGTCTCGTTCGGCGCGTTCCTTTTCGCGGGCTTTTTCACGTTCGTCTCGTTGGCGTTCTCGTTCGCGGCGTCGGGCGTCTCGTTCTTCTTTGCGCTTCTCTTCGGCAGCTTCTTCTTCAGCTTCCTTTTTGCGCCGCTCTTCCTTGGCGATGCGTCTGCGCTCTTCTTCCAGAGCTTGCTCTTTGGCTCGAATTTCATCCCGTATCTTCTGTCTTTCGGCTTGTCGCACGGCGGTCTCGGCGCAGTATGTTTCGTCAGATTTGGACCCACGCTCTTGCTCAACAACGGCTTCGCTGTCGCCAATGTCAAGTCGTCGAATCTCGCGAATCTGCTTCTCTATGGCCTCAATATCGATGAGCTTCGCAATGACTTCTTCGGCTTTTTGGTACACGCCAGACCGCTCAAGCGCACCGTCAATGAGGACCGCGGCCTTGCTGGGCCCTATAGAAAGCAGTTGTGACGGATTCCGTTCGAGTTCGAGCGCGGCAACTTCGAGGATGGATTTGGTGACTTCAGCTTCGTAGTCCTGGGTCAATATTAGCACTAAACAACAACAACAACAACAACAACAAAAATGACTGGCACGTGAGTGACTTCGGGCTCTTACGTTTGCAGAAAACTGCTGCCACACTTGCTTGCGAATCTCGTCATAGCCGCCCTTTTTCTTGAACGCAGTAGCAAGGGATTCTATGGCGCCGCGGGTAGCAGAGGGCAAAGGCAGGTCGGACGCTTTGTAGGACCGGATAGACACTGTCGATACGCCAGCCGTAGCGCCGTTGGGCAGCTGATCGTCAGCTGCCATGATGTAGAATCAGGCTTTGCTATACAATACGTCAATTGACTGCCATATGAGGGGTCCTAGAGGCTGAGTAGGAGCGACCGGAGTGCGCCTGTATCGCTTGATGGATTCACTGCATGAAACAGTAAATCGCAGCACTATAAGAAAATAAAAATATAAAAAAATAAAATGTCTTGTAAAAGGGGCGTAATTGTGCCTTTCGGATGCTGGCAGTTGGGGTTGTGGAGAAAATAAAGCTGCATTTGGCATGACGAAACTTTTTCTTTTTCCTTAGTTTACTTTGAAATCTTTTGAAAACGCGGCGGCGAAGCGCGTTGCAAGGGTTCACGAGTAGCCTTGTGCGCACGGCAGCCAATGACTTCTAGTATTTTCTTTGTGGGAACCCCTCCAGCGGCTAAAAGCCAACTGAGAATTATCACGTGATAATGCAGCTTCCATTGCGACGTTGAGCTTGCTGCTGTGTCCGCCGGACCAACGATTCAGAAATCGTGATAAGTTGGGAGAATAACTTCCTGCCCATATAGCGCACTCCCACCCCCCACCCAATTGCTTTTGTCCCAAGTCTTTTTATTCTTCACAAAAGGCGATCTTTTCCAGGTCGCCCCGAATCCTTCGTTTGGTCCGCTTTCCGCCAACTAAGACTTAAATTCTTCCCTCGCTATGTTTGGCCGTCTTGCATTCTGGAGCGGCTTTGGTGCGTTTTTTGCTCAGGCCAATCAAACCCTATAAACACCCTGCCGTCTAACACTATAAATACTATATAGGCTTTGCTGTCCGCTGGTGGCAGATGGGCATTGAGATGCGCCCGTTCTTCGCAAAGGAATCGCTGTGGGCCTACCCCGCGTACATGGCCGGTGGCGCCAGCTTCGGGTACTGGCTGCAGGGCGTCGACGACAGACAGACAGCTATTCTCTCGGAGCGCAAGGAGAAGCTGCTCGAGAAGCGGGCCCGCATAGCTGCCAAGGCCTCGGAGGCGCAGGCTTAAAAAGTCCCGTCACCATCCGAGCCTTGTCCAACCAAATGACCAACTATACAGACATCAGACATACAAAGAACAGAAGCTCGATTACGCCTCGAGCGAGCTATAGGAAGAACAGACTCGCTGCAGAGGAAGTTTCTTTTTTTTTTTCCTTTTTGCGTACGATCGCGCGAGCCAGCGAAATATGACACAGATTACGACTACGGATGTTTGGTATCAGCACACATGTTCCGAGTAACACGACAACGAGATTTGGCTGGAAATGAGCCGTGGAGGAGAGCTCAAGTAAACAGTACTACTAGATGTTTAGATGCATTCCCACTTGGCTTTGCCTAGTAACGCTTAACTCAAGTCTTGCCACAATTTTACGTTGCTTTTGTACGTGATGATGTTTAGTATTTGATAAGCTTTCATTCATATGCCTGGACCTGCGCTACCTGATATTGCAAAAAAAAAAAAAAAAAAAAAAAAAAAAAAAAAAAAAAAAAAAAAAAAAAAAAAAAAAAAAAAAAAAAAAAAGAGAAAAAAAATAGAAGAAAAGTAAAGAAAATAAGAGCAAATAAGAGAAAATAAAAGAAAAGAAAAGAAAAAAAAATGAAAGAAAAAAAACACTTTTGGATCCCAAACCCATCATGCAGTTTTTGTTTAACCTGTGAGAAACAAACTCACGTCCCCTTGAATAGCAACTTAGTTCTCGTCCTGCAACCGGCGTAGCGTTGACACTGTCGACAGCGGGGTCTCGCCGTAGTCGGTAATCAGCGAGCCAATGTACTCGGGACGGGTTGTGTCAAACAGCAATCTGATGCCCGTGTCGCGGCTCAGGTTGGGGTCGATTTCGTTGTATGTCAGTGAGTCCAGCGCCATGCGGTCGGTGAAGTTGATGGACTGGTTCAGGGCGTACAGCCGGATGCCAAAGGCCTTGGTGGCAATAGCCAGGTCGGCCGTGCCCGAGCGCGCGTACATGGCGCCGTTGCTAAACATGGCCTCGGCACCCACCATGACGGCCGTGGCCGCCTCCAGACCACCGCGCAGACCGCTCAGGTCCGGGTAGTACGTGACGTGGATGCCATCGGCCTTGAGTCTCTTGGCAAGCGCGAGACCGTCGAGCTGGAACGGATCGTCAATGATGACGGCGCGGAACTGGCGGCCGTTGGCGCGCGCCTGCTTCAGCGAAATCTCCACAAGACGGTGGCTGGCATAGGTCAGCACCACGTCGCCGTCCTTGACCAAGGTGGCGGCGTTGTTGGCAATGACGTTGTCGGCAATGATGATGCGCTCGTGCAGAAGCGAGTCGATGACATCATACATGAGCTGTTTCGCCTCGGACTCGGGCGTGTCAATCTCGATCTTGGTGATGACGACCTTGATCCGGCGGATGGCATTACCCATGGCAAAGGAAAGAGGCCGGCAAGCAGCGAGATACTCGATCTGGGGATTTAAGACGTGGGGCGTCAAGTGTCTGGACATGCTGGTACCCTGAGGGGCAGAATACGACTCGATGACCTACAGCTCGGTTAGTTTTTATTATTATCAAAGTCTAGCAGCTTGAGTTTTCAAGAATCAAGTACCTGGCGCAGAGCCAGAAGCATGCCCTGTAGTCTCTGAATGCTGTCTGAGATGGTAAAAGAGCCCATCTGTTGGCCTAGCAGTAGTACTGTCGGGTGGACGTCCTTGTCGGCCTGAGTAGTTTGTATGCGCTTGGCCATGGACAGATGGCTGAAGCAGTCGGGAATGGCAGCTTTTTTGACTTCTTTAACGGGAGCTACGGGAGCGGCCTGTGCCGCGCGCGCAGCCTGGCGAGTGGCAGCCGGCGTGGCAGCCGCATCCTTGCTCTTTTGTTTCTTAGCATCCGGAGCAGCAGCGGCAGCAGCAGCGGGTGGCGGCGGAACGACAGCCTTGGTCTGTGCTCTGCGGGCAGCCTTTTCAGCCTTTTTCTGAGCCTTGAGCTGGGCACCAGTGAGCTTCTTGTCGTCGGCAGCAGGAGCGGCAGCCGGAGCAGCGTCGGCATTTTTCTTGTCGGCGGTAGTCTTGGACGGGGCGGCAGCAGCCGCGGCAGCAGCCGGAGCAGGAGACGCTTCTTGCGTCATTGTAGAATACAAGTATTTGGTGTGGGAAGCGGCAAAAAAAGACGAGCAAATTTGCAGTGGACGACGGAAAAAATTGACCCTTCTTGGCGGTCGATCGGTCGATGGGTTGGTTGGTTGGTTGGTTGGTTGGTTGGCTGGCGAGCTGCGCAGTAAATCGAACAGGGAAAAATCGAAAAGTGCAAAAGATTTTGTCGACGGAAAAGAAGGCGGAGAAAGTGAGATGGGCAAGAAGAAGTACCAAAGGGAGGAAACAAAGGGCCAAAAAGCAAACACGGCGCGAATACAGCAGTGCAATAATAAATGATTAAGGAAATAAAACAAAAGTTGAAAAAAAAAATAAACGCGAGGCTCAGGCCTTTCTTTCTATCGTCAGCCTGTTTTTGGTGCTCTCTTTTTCTGTGCTGTTTTTGGTGGGGTGGGATAGACAGAAAGCGGGAGTTGACTCACTCGTACTTACGGAGTACTTTACTGATTTTGGTTCCTTTGTCACTTTTTGCAAGCTTCCGCACTAACAAAGTACCTTTTTTTTTTTTCTTCTTTTTTTACTGGCTACCGCCTTTTTGCCCCGCTGACGTCTTTGTAGCCTCCCAATGAAAGAATGAACAGGGCTTTAATGGGACAATCGACAATGAGATTTAAGCTTCACAATTCATGTCACAGTGATCTTTTGTCTTCGATTTGAGCTGCATCAAATTGGGGATTATTGGTTGTTTATTTTTCTTTCCGGAGCTTCCCGACGTCTATATCATACAAATATTCGTACACTACACCATGAATTGGCGCAGACTGAAATGTCAAACTATGTAGCTCTCCCACGAAAAAAAACCCAAAAAAAAACGGATAACAGAGTCTAGTTGACCGCATTCTCGACAACCTGCTCTGTCGGCTGCCCACCTTTAGACTCCACCTGCTTAGCAGCCGGAGCTTGCTTCTTCGGCTTAGGCTCGATGTAGAGTCTGCGCGTCTGAGTCGCATCCTCAAACTGGTCCTTGACGAGTATGCCCTTGGATTCGCTGACAGCCTCGCGCACCCACTCGGCGACCTCGTCCATGTGTTCCTTTGTGGGCTTTTCCTTTCTGCGCTTGCGCGACAGCACAATGTGCACGTTGAAGCCCTTTTCCAAGAACTCGCCTAGCTGCTTCATGCGGTAGCTTAGGTCGTGCTTGGTTGTGTTCCAGTTGATTTCAATCGACTTTGCCGACTTCTTTTTCAGCTTGGCCGACTCCACCATCCGCATCTTCTTTTGCCGCTCTTCCTCTGTCGCAATATGCACCACGCGGCAGATGGGCAGCTGCCCACCGGGGTTTGCCACCATGCGCAACGAAAACTCTTCCAGGTTCAGCTGTCGGAGCACTTGGGCGGTACGCTTGGGGCCCGTAATGCCGCGGTTATCCGCAATCATGATTTCCTTGGCCGTGATTTCGTGGTCGCGGGGCATGTTTTCGAGCATCTCTTCCTTGCGATATTTGTTTGATCGTAGAGCGGTAGTCGAAAAGGCATGACTGTGGTTGGAAGTTGGGGAGGTAATCGTAGTAGCAGTGGCAGTAACAGTAACAGGGCGCACCGGAGCAATAAGGGAAAAGAAGCTCCGGGCCGAGGCCGTGGTCGCAGGGGCGACAAACGCGCGGTACAAAGCGGACTTCATGTTGAAGTGGCGGGCGACAGTGCTCATATCGATAGACTGTCTGGTTGGAACAAGTCGACAGAGTGATTCTGTAAAAAGAAAATTGCACACTTCGAATGTACAAGTAGAGAAAATCGGGAGAAGGCTGAGACTCCGATGCGCAGAATTATTATGGAAAACATGGCAGCTCCACATTTAACTGCATTGGCCAATCACTCTGCAACATGGATGGAGCTTTCCGGGTCTTGAACTTGCACTAAATTGAATTATCAGCTACAACGCCACCGACGCACAACGAAAGCTTTATGATCATTATCATTAACTCATTAACCTTTACAATCTTACACCTCTCTCTCTCTCTCTCTCTCTCTCTCTCTCTCTCTCTGTGTGTCTCTCAAATGGCAAGCTTCATCCGCCCAAAATGGGCTTCGCCACGCCTTCGCGGCGTCTTCTTTTCGCTCACCGTTGCCGTGCAGGTTATGGGCATCTCACAATACACATTTGACCGCATCATTGCCTTTGGTCCAGCCCAGGGTCCCTCTATGGTGCCGACTTTTACAGTAGCTGGCGAGGGCCTGGTAATCAATCGGCTCTGTCGCTACGGCCGCAACGTCAAAGTGGGCGATTTAGTAGCCTACGACATCCCCATTAACAAGGAGATCGGCGTTAAGAGAGTCATTGGATTACCCGGAGATTATGTGCTGCTGGGAAGCCCTGGGGAGAGTCAAGATATGTTGCAAGTTCCACAGGGCCATTGTTGGCTGGTTGGGGATAATCTGCGCGCATCAAGAGACTCTCGCGAGTTTGGGCCGTTGCCTTTGGCTTTGGTAACAGGCAAGGTTGTATATCGATACAAGTTTCCCTTCCGAGATATACAGCCGATTGAAAGCGGCATATTATCGCCGTAGTTGGGGTTGGGTCGAGAATGTGAGCACAGTACTCCAGGTTAATACTACATACGGACGGCTAACAAAGACTGTAGTCGTATATGGCGTTTGATACCAAGAGGCTGGCTCAATAGAGAGTATAACGAATATATATCAATTTATAGAGGTATTGGCTATCCAGTATTAACTTTGGGTTTGAGAATAGATGGCGGCTGCAGCTAAAACCAGTAGTACTCCGTACAATTAAAGGTGCTGCGGCTGTAAGCTTGGTAACGAAATATAATCGATTTATGGCCCCGGCATAGAGCACACCAAGGCCATGGAGCAATGACTGTATGAAGCAATGACTGTAGACTAGAAAACCACAAAAATTCAAAACAGCAGAGAATAGACCAAGCAAGGCTTTAGTATAGTAGAGAAGGGAAAGACCACAGCACAGCAATAAGAAACAATAGAGGTAATAAATCATTTCAAACGCAAGCCAGTGGATGGCAAGCACAGCGAGGTGTAGGGAATATATGCCAGTAAAATGTATGGCGCAGACTAACCATCCAATACCCAACAAAACAATAACAACAACAACGACGAGGAACAGAAAAAGTAAAAAGCTAAACGCCAGAAAGGAATAAGGAAAGAAAAAAGGAAGAAAAAAAACGCCACATCATGCGAAAGAAAACGAGGATAAAGAAGAACAGAAAATAACACGGGTTGCGCTGAAAACGGTACTGGGTGGTCACGGGGTAATAGTAGCAAAAGAAAGAAAAAAGAAAGAGGAGAAAACAAATCGCCAGACGGTGGCAAGCAAGGGAATAGACTTCAAGGGAGAAGAGTTTCGTCATCCAGTAACAAGTCGAGCCTCGTGCATGGCAAGTCAGGCTAAAGCGGCACACGGCACGGCATCGCTAGCTTTTAACCCTCAATGTGAGCCTTGGGAAAGCTATGACCCAGAAGCTCCAGGCAGCGCTGAGCAAGAGGAATAACCTCGGCCTCATCATCATCTTCCTCATAGGCAGAGTCCGGAATGCGGTTGGCAATAATCTTGATCTCGTTCAGAATGTCTTCCGATTGGCCAATCAAAGACAGCAGCTTCTTGTCCTCAGACTCAATAAGCTGGAGGAGAGTCCAGATGGCAATGTGCTGGAAGGTGGCATCGCCACTCTGGAGGAAGCGGTCAAGATAGCCGTGGAGACCATCATTGGGCTCGCTCCAGTTCTGGACAAAAATAGAGTAATCGCCCACCTTAGACGACAGGTTTCCCAGGGCAGCAGCACTGTTTCCCTGAACTTCAACGCTGGGAGAGTGCGTCAGGGGAATGAGAACCTCAAAAACACCAAGGTTGAGCAGGTCAGCCTTGAGCTCGTCGCTCAGGGCAAGAACAGCTATCGCGGCAGTCATCTCAGACTGGACCGACAGAGGCACGTCCAATACGAGTTGCTGGCACTTTTGAACGGCGCCCGCACCAAGCACAAGTGTTTTGTTGCGGTCGGAGCTGGCGGCCAGGTTACGCAGGGTCGAGATGGCGTGGCACTGAATCTCTTCGTTGTCGGTTGAGCCGAGAAGATCCACCAACGGTTTCAAGAAGCCGGCATCTATTATAGGCGACTCGTTGTTCGGATGGATCGAAATGTTGCGGATGCAGGCGACGGCAGAGAGAATAAGCGGGAGGTAGGACGATTGCAGGAGGCGGAGGAGTCTCTGGAGACCGTGAGACCGCACGATTTCGAGCTGGTACTTTTCGTCGGACGCGAGGTTGCGCAGCGCCAGGGCGGCCTGGCACTGGACCTTGGGTGAAGTCGAGTCCATGAGATTAACAAGAGACTGTACGAGCTTAGTTTCGTTTTGCGCAAGCTTCTTTCGGTTGTTTGCGTCGACGGCGATGTTACTAAGGGCGGTGGTACAATAATACTGAACATCGACGTCGGGAGATGACAAGAGCTGGACAAGAACGGGAATAGCACCGGCATTGACAAGCTCTTGACGGTTGTCGTCTGTATCTTGTTAGCATCAGGTTCCATCGAGTTTAAAGAGCCAGGCCCAGAATTGCGCCATACCGGAATGGGTCATGTTGAGGAGAGCGCCAGTGGCATTGCGCTGAACACGCATATCGCGCGACTTGGCCAGGCGAGTAAGAGGAGTCAGAGCCCCAGAGCGAGCGATGGTAGCCTTGTTATTCTCATGGGTAGCAAGGTTGGTGATGCAGCCAACCGCATTACATTGGACCTCGACATTGGACGAAAGCATCTGGTGGATTAAAGGCTTAAGGCCGCCAAGTTCGACAATCAAGACCTTGTTGTCGGCTGCATTTTGATGTTAGCGCCAAGGTTCAGAACAAACACCGCTGTAAATCGAGTACTCACGGTCAACGGCGAGGTTTCCAAGAGCAGCACTGGACGCCCGCTGGACTTCGATGTCGGAGTTTTGTAAAAGGTGGATTATGGGGGCGAGAGTATCACTAGTAACAGCCCGGACATCTGCAGATAAAACTTGTTAGCATTTAAACCTGCTAAATACTGGCCATAAACGCGACAATGTTGTACCTCTCTCTGTGATTTCAGCAAAGGTTAAACTGGCGCTGCGCTGCAGGTCAAGATTGCCGGAATACACGAGGGTGCTGAGGGCTGCCAAAGGCTCGCCCGAAAAGAAGTCGGTTTCGCCGCGCTGTAGCAAGGCATAAAGATTAGCATCACGATGCGATTATGGTTTCTGAATATGAAGTCCAAAGAATAAGCGCAGGGTTATAACGCACATGCTCGAGGTATTGCAGGAGATCGGCAACGGCTTCGCGCTCGTTTTCGGCGAGTATGGAATCGTAAAGGCCATCACCAGCCCGACCTAATTGAAGCAACGAAAGTATCGCATATTAGCTACAGGCGTCTTTATTAAAGAGACCAACAAACGGAGTCGCGTGCGAAAGAATATGAGAGAATATTCAGAGAACGCATAGTGAGACACCAGAAGAAAGCGCAAGATCAGATCACGTCGGCGGAGCAAAAAATGAAAGACGGAGAAAACACCTACCGCTGCAGCAGGAATTGCAAACACCCATCGCGAATTATCACAAAAGCGCTTAATCGCACACAAATGGACCAGACCTGGGGGCGATGAGCGATTGATGGCAATGCAATGTCGATGTGATGCAAAGTCGTCGACGATGATGGCGGTCAAAGACAGTGCGTGCGTGCGTGTTAAGCGTGTCAAGCAAACAGGACACAAGAAAAGAAAAATGAAGCAGCGCAAAAAGAGAACGGACGAGGAATGAATGGAATGCAGAAGTTAATCGGGAGATTTGAATGGTCACAGACACTAGGTCAAGGCTGCTTGTCGACAAGGAAGGGCGGACAAACCAAGACAGAGCAAAGAAGAAGAATCAAGACCCTGGTCTCCACTGGATTGGCAACTTGACCGACTTGATTGATTGATTGATAGATTGATTGATGGCGGCCTTCTTGTAGCTTTGTGCTCTTTTCAGCCTTGGTGGGTTTTTCAAGGCTTGGCCCGATGAAGGATGCTTAATGTCCTTAATTTGGCTAAGCCGAAGCTTTTGGATGAAAAAGACGGACTAGAGGGTAGAATCTGCAAACTAGTATTTCGCTTTCCTGTTTGTTTGAATGCAGATTTTGGTCGAGGCAGAAGTCAGGAGGTGGCCTCTTAATGGGTAAATAGCAAAGAAGAAAAAAGTACGAGAAAGGAGCGAGCTCGCTCGCCACGGCAGCCTTTTGCCTTTTGTGTGTGTGCGTGTGTGTGTGCGTGTGTGTGTGGTTTGAAGATTGGGTTAAATGTTTCCCGCAGACGTGCGATAAGCGCTTGATCTAAAGGAAGGCCAGAGGAATGGTAAAACAGAGACGTCGGGGTCGGAAACAAACGAAAATAATCGGAATCGGAGCAAAGGCCTCAAAACAATAAAGGCAGCGAAAGTGGGAAAATTAATATAAACAGACAAGGAGCGGAACGGCAACAAAGAAATGCTGGCTTAATTCCGCAGAGATGAATACTGTGTACATGACCAAAACTCGGTGACGAAGAAGTGAAGAATAAATACACAAACAAAAAAAAAATTCAAGGCGTAGATAAGAAGGGAAGGCTCAACAATAAAAAATCATGGTAATTGTGAACCACACCTTCTTCTTTATAGCACTAGGAAGGGAGATGGATTGGCGCCACTGTTTGCCAACACACGCAGTAACTCACAACGCACACATTAACTGCGTCTATGCATGGATATGTAGTACTATGTACATAATAACACAATGCATGACCAGACAAAGGAATGCACACCTTTGAGTGAGTGACGTGAGTTACATCAAATAGTTACCACTGCTAGACCTGGTGTTCACTATACCTACGGATGTGATCAATCCGCCGGTGTTTGACTATATTTTTGTTAGGAAACTAGTATCTTCCAGGTCATTTTTTTGATATTCTACGACCGCAACTTTCTTATTCCCCAGAGTTGGGTAGTAACGGTTTTTCGGTCTCTATCGAAAGGCTCGCCAAAAGATATATCGAGTACGTACCAGTACTAGTAGTACTAGTAATAGTAATACTATAGAGTAGTAGCAGCAGTAGCACACATGTTGACTTTTCGCCCTGTCTTGGAAGCTTACAATGTGGAGACCCAAAGGCTACCCAAAAGTCGAGTGTCAACCCTACAATGCAGACAGACAGAGCCTTGGGCCTCAGATTTCCAGCCGGAGCACCTAACCCGATAAACATCTGTTCAGATACAACGGTAAAGAGGACGAGAGTGAAGAGCGGCCGATTAATGGTGTACATACTTAAGTATTGCTGTAGTAGTATTCTTTCTCGGGCCTGCATGGGTACCTGCACGCAGATAACACCCAACAGCACAGAAAATTCACATACATCACAGATAAAGGACCCATTAATGCAGCACCGTTGAAGCGAAACAAAACCTTGGCTGCTAAATGTGTCTTTGCATGGCCGACAACAAGCGGATGTCCGAAGCTTCTGCGCTTGGCTTTACAGACGCAATTTACAAACTGCTAGTAGTACTGCTACTTAGCATTAGTATGTTGTTGTAAGGACTCAATCACACAAGTAGGCAATGAAGTCATCACAAGCCTAGAGTAGTAGTACTAGTACTAATACTACTACTACTAGTAGTAAGTACTCACTTACTATAAAGCACTTGTGCACGGACCCTTTATGACTTCATATGCCTTTGTCCTTTTGTTGTTCTTTCTATTGTCATCTTCATCAACGATAGGTCAGCTGACGATTCTATTAGTAAGGGTTAACAGCTACTAGCATATTATCTATCCCCTAACTTCAACTGAAAAGGTGGGGAAGTGGAACTTGTTTTTGAATATGCAAAAACCCCACTAATTGAGCCTCTAAAGTATGGGAAATGATGGCCTCTAGAAGCACCTTATCAAATACGGGCTCTTTTTCTTATTGAGCCTGTTCTTGGCAGTAGGCCTCTGTAAGCCTGTAAGATAGTTGCTACACATGCTAATACCAAGGCGCTGATGCTACGTCAAAGTTATCCCACAACAACTTAGAAGGAACATCGACTACGAGGCTCCGGTTTTTTTTAACTTCCCCTTGTAAACCCATTTCTCGGCTCTTTTCTATATCAGCCTTGATTCATCTTCCATCATCACCATATTTATCCTTTGCAGTTCTGCTCTGTCTCCTCGGCTCCGACTCGGACGGCCGTTTTTCGTTGCCATTTCTCCCTCGAATCCAGGCGCATTTACATGGCACTGCATTTTCAATAGACAGCTTCTTTTCTCGCACCTTGTTTATTGCGGCGTTATTAGTCACTTCAATTCCAGCGAAATAGAGTACAGCGACAGCGACAGACAATCTTGGATTTTTACCACCTTGACCTCATTGCAATAACTCCACTCTTCAAGGGGCCCTTTTCTTTATTTAGCATAAAAAGCCGATCCCCAAAATGGCAGAGCCTGGGATGTCTTGTCCTCCCCCGCCTACCGCTAGTGAAGCCACAGCAACCAGTGACTCTAGCTCCCACAATGTCGTTGGTTCTGACTCTCAAGGGACGCTGGAAAATTCGGCAACTGGTCTAGCCGCAAGCACCAGCCAACAAAGTCCCACCACTCACACAGAAGAGTCCTCACTACCCCAAGAATCAGCCGCTTCTAACGAGACGGTTCTTTCACCACCCACCGCACCTGTCGATTCTTTGCCCGATTTCTCGACTGCCGTACCGATTCTCCACGTCAACAAAAGTCCGGAACAAATTGCCGCTGCGATACTTGCCGCTACATGTAGTGAAATTCACAGCCCGGGAAGCACAGAATCCGATCCAATTAACACACCCGAGACGATTTCGGCTATTGCGTCAGATTCTAAGGACGCCGTCGCAAAGCCTGTCGTCTCTGCCGGACAATCGCACTCGCCCCCAGTGTCTGCACAAAACCCCCCAACGGCCGAATCTCCTAAATCTGCTATAAAGGCATTGCCGTTTGTGACACCGTCGTCATACCTCCGCAAAACTTCTGCGGCTCCTTCACCAACGCCGTCTTCTATCTCGCCAGCCACTGCGACATTAGTCGGATCGATTGTGCCCGAGACTGCCCACGTCCCAGTTGAGGGTGCTGACCCATCGCTTTCGCTCGAAATCCCGATTACAATCCAAAATTTCACTGAGCCGATTACAGCCTACTCAGAAACCAATCCGGTTCCGCTTGACATGACAGAGCCAGAGACCGGCGAGCCTCTCTCCGAGGTTGATTATCACCAACTACTGGGCCTGGTATGTTTTCATCCCGCACATTTTCTTGCCGTGTCTTGACTTAGATGCGATGTTCGTCCCACCCATATCCGTATATGCGGGTTTGCGCTTTAACCCATGCCAAGCGCATGGTAGTCGCAATGCGACGCAGGCGAAAAAAAAATATAAAGAACAAGAGGCGGAAAATCATGCCTACGCAATAGGGAAACAATTCATTAACATTACCATTTTGCGTCTCTTACAGAGAACCATCCGTCGGTTCCTCAAGGTCCGGACTAGCTACGATGTATTGCCTCTCTCGTTCCGACTGATCGTTCTCGACAACAATCTTTTGATCACCAAGAGTCTAAACATCTTGATTCAAAATGGTCAGCATCTTTTGCGTTTATTGATTGTAATGATTGACTTTGCTAATACTGATAAACAGCCATTGTATCTGCGCCGCTCTGGGATTCCAAGGCGTCTACATTTGCTGGCCTCCTCACGGCCACGGACTACATCAATGTCATTCAGTACTACTGCCTGTTCCCCGAGGAAATCGGTGCCCTGGAGCAGTTCAAGCTGAGCAACCTTCGGAGTGAGTTTCATGTCGACGGGAAATGTTTAGAAAAGACCTACTAACCTTTGACTAGGTATTGAAAAGGCTATTGGCGTTTCGCCCATCGAAGATGTCTCAGTGCTCCCCACCAAGCCGCTGTACCAGGCTCTCCGGCAAATGCTGCAGACCCGTGCGCGCAGAATACCGCTGATTGATATTGATGAGGAAACTGGCCGCGAGTCCATCATTAGTGTGATCACTCAGTACCGCATCCTAAAGTTTATCGCGGTCAACAACGAGTTCAACACGATGCTTTTGCGCAAGTCTCTGAGGGAGATTAGCCTGGGCACTTACTCGGACCTTGTGACTCTGACCATGGGCAACACGGTTCTCGATGCCGTGCACGAAATGGTCCAGCACAACATCTCGTCCATCCCTATTGTCGACAAGAACAACAAGGTTCTCAACGTCTTCGAGGCTGTCGATATTATACCCTGCATCCAGGGCGGCAAGTACGAAGAGCTCTCGTCGGATATTGGCGAGGCGCTGTGCAAACGTGCGGACGAGTCTCCTGGAATTTACACTTGCAGCGAAGACGACAGGCTAGACACCATCTTTGACACCATTCGCAAGTCCAGAGTTCATCGTCTGGTTGTTGTGGACGATGATACTAAGCTGCGGGGCATCATTTCGCTTTCAGACATTCTGAAATACGTCTTGTTACACGGCGAAGAGACGGACGATATGTACGGTGAAGATGAGGATGAAGAGGAGATTAAGCGCCAGTACCATCTCAACGGCTGCTATGTTCAGGCGCAGCAGAAGTAGTTTGGCAGGATCTCTGGAAGCCCGGAACCAGTTGGACTTGTGGCGAGCTCGTGGTCATTACAGGATCATTATTTTGGTCGGTATCTTCATGTAACACAATACACCAGACATTACTCCGTAGATCGCACCTGGCTTAAACATGGTTTCAACATTTATATGGAGGTCTGCTTTCCCTTATTTGATTCAACAAGCAGCCGGTCTGGGTAAAAACAAGGTTAGAATTACTACTGTGTAAGCACCAATCTGGAGTTTGGGAAATGAAGAATTGCCCCATTGATTTAACAAGCCACAAAGGGGTTTGTGTTACCATTGCGGGACCAGGGTGAAGTGAATCCTTCAAACCCTAAGAGTGTCCAACAGCATTAGACGTGGTGCACAAGACTATCAGTTATCAGGGTTTACTGAGCTTCATGATGCCTACACGACATGTGCTACACGAAGCAGAAAGACGGGCGCTTCGGTATGTCGGGCAAAGACAAAAATCGCATGCATGGCGTAGCGTGTATAATAGCCAATCAGCACCAGCGTCTTGCATGTAAAAACCACGGGACTTGCATTGCCTTGCGTGCCTCATGTTGATAGCTACGTTGGTGAAAGTGGCCCAGGAGTTAATGACCCTATAATGCATTCAAAGTAGCTGTTAGTCTTGAAGCTTCTTCGTATTTGGCCGCTGAGCCCCCGATTACCCAAAGACGCTTATTCCTTCATTATACTTGCTAGTAGTTCCCAAACCGTCAATTTATTTATTTTACTTTAAAACCTTCACACAAGAACGAAACCGGCGGCGGAAGCAAGCAATTTGTTTGGCTTCATTATGCGTTTCGTCTTGTTGACGAGCCGTCCTTTCTTTTCTTTTCTTTTTTTTCTTCCTTTTTTTTTTCCGGCGTCTACCACGTTTCTCATAGAGCCACATAAAATGAAGTGAGAGGGACAGAGAAACCTTAGTGCAATACGGATCAGCAGCGAAAAAAGAAAACAAGGCAGACAGCCGAGAGTAGGAAGGTACAAAGAGCTGCGAGAAATACGGAAGGAGAGAAGCACGGAAAGAACAGAAGAAGGTATACAAAAGAGAAATGAACACGGGAAGCAGCTGCGGGATATGCATTAAAACGGTCTTTCCCTTCTCAGATCAAACAAACAATAAGTTTCTCTCTCTCCCCCAAAAAACCGAAAGGAAAAAAAAGGCGTGCACGCAAAAAGTGAGGAAGAAATCAACAACTGCAAATGCAAACATCGCCAAACAGGGAAATACTTTTAGTCTTTAGGTAACTCTGGGCAACTGGGGAGGCAAAGCTCTTTTGCTTTGGCTTTAATATTGTTTATTTTTGCTTTTCTTTTTTTTTTTTTTTTTTGCTTGTGTACCTTAATTGGACTTTGCAGTCGCTATGGTTTCTTTTCTTTTCATTCTTTTGACCGTTTGTTAATTCTATTCACCAGTATTTTCCTTCATCGTCCTCGATCTTTGCCGTCGCCATCGTGCTCATCACCAGCTACTAAACGACTTATTACCAAGACATTGGTCGCTCCTTTTGTTTCTCATTCCTCATTGAATTCCAGCTCACCCAGTAGCTCGACTGGCAAGAAGACCGAACTCTTTATCATCAGTGTTTTCTTTTTTTTTTTTCTCATATCCACCTCCAGGATGTCGCGACAACTTCACGACGACCAATTCAGTCCTTTTGCCCAGCAACCGTTTGCCGACTTTGATACGACCAGCGGCCTCAGAAGACCACAGATGCTGCGGCCGCAAACGGCACCGTCGCCATCTATTTCGACTAATCTCCCAGACGCATTTATCCTCAAGCGCCGGAGAGGCTTGAACCGCGCCGAACCAAATCGTCTCAGCCAGATTGCCGGTACTAACCGATCAATGTCTGCCTTGCCACAGTCGACTTCTTCAATCTTCAAGCAGTCTGGCAAGGGGCTGGGGTTGAGATCAAAATCGAGGCCACAGCTTCGTCCGAGTGAGACATGGGCATCCCTCAATCAACAAGAACACGGCGAGAATCGTGAAGAGTTTGTGGAGCAGTTCAACGAGCTGGCTGCGCAGGTGAGTGCCCTACCCAAGTTATCTGGCCTTCTTTTTGGAGTAGGAAAGGCTGAACAGAGACATCGTTGAAAAAAGGATAATTCACAAGAGATGGAGACAAGCGGTTCATTCTATGAGCTCCAGACTAGTGGTCTGGGGCATGGATGGGCCTCTTCATCATCGGCGGAATTACCCAGACCAGATTCAACGAGTTCATCACGCCAAGCGGCTCGCGAACAATGGATAGAAAAGGTGAGAAATTTAGCATCAAAACTACGGCTGACCAAGAACGCTTCGGAGCAAAAGTTGGGAGGAATTCGGTCATTGAATAGCACCGATTTTGGAGTCTCACAAGTAAGTTTAACACAAGCTGTTTGACATGTTCGTTTTGCAACGCAACCCTACCTAACACTCGCCACTCCGCCAATCTAGTGCGAGCTAGAGACACCCGAACAACCTCGCCGGTCACTCTTCTCACGCATATTTCGCCATGCGCCTCCCAGTCAAAGTCCCAAAACGCTACCGAGTGCCAACCTACGTTTGACGAAAAAGTCTGTGGGCGACTACATCCGGCCGCTTATGAAGAAGCCTATGCCCAGGCACTTTGGACTCGACGCAATGATTCGAATTAGTGGAGTGAGCATGCTGTCACTGCCGTTTCCGTTTCTCTCGCGGCCAGTGATGGTTCCAACCTGCCTTCACGAGACAGGAGCATACCTGGTGGACAACTGTAAGATGAAACAATGTCTCACGATACCGTGGTACGGTACATGCACGATGCTGACACGTTCCTTTTCCTATTCTTGTAGGTGCAACTGTTCCTGGCTTGTTCCGGATTCCAGGCTCGTATCGCGTGGTCAACGCTCTATACGAGCACTATTTATATGCCCACAACGGCGGTATCGATATTTCGGAAACGGTTCGCTGCGAGGGACTGCCGTCACACATCAAGGCTGGCCCACATGATATTGCGTCGGCTTTCAAGCGGTTTCTCAATGCAATCCCCGGGGGCATCTTGGGCTCGCTGGCGTTGTTTGACGCCCTGGAAGATGTTGCATTTCAGCACAACAACTCTTCGTTTCCTAATGAAGAGCAGACCAAGGCTACTGTCAGCCTCGTCGCCTTGGCAATCGGGGCGATCAACTATCAGCCACGCCGCGAGTTGATCTGTGGCGTGTTTGGGCTTTTGTCGCTGTTGGCAGCAGTGATGGAGAAGGCGGTCGCTATGGGCAACGGTGACGAGCAGCTTGGGTCTCACGGATTGGGCATTGTATTTGGTCCCTTGTTGACTGGAACAACACCATTTGACTCCAGGGAGTCTGATCCAGATGCTTCCAACCAGTCTTTAGCATCAGACCTGCAGGCAACCCGGCGGCTGATTGAGCAAGCAAAAAGTGCAAACGACATTGCGCGCATGCTGATTTCTCTGTGGACCGAAATTGTTCCCGAGCTCAAAAATAACAGGGTTCTGGAGGTGCGCGCCGTTCGTCCGTTGCTGTCACAGCGGAACCAAGCCTCACGAGCAAGCCAGACTTCAACCCCGACCCAAAGCCTTCGATCTGATATTGAGGCACTGTGCCCTCGTCCATCCGAGCCAACACCATCACGTGCCCTGCACTCGTATTCATCTGGCCCTGTTAGCCCTAATAGGCACGCAAATGTCTGGTGCGAAAATCTACCCAGTATTCCTCCACCATCGTTCCCTAGCAGCCGCATATCGCCCATTCCCGAGCTTAGCTACCCGACTTTGAGACCCAACCATCGAAATTTACCACCGGCCGATCGTCTACGAACACCCTCGCCTCCAAAAACGGCCCGCAAGTTATTCGCCCGAACGCGCCAGGCTCATGAGCATGAACACGCGTTGGTAGATCCCAAAGTTCAAATCCGCAGAGTTCTTTCTGACTGTGATTCAGCGACTGGTTCCGGCGCAGATAACGGTTTCTCATCAGCTGGAGGACCGGTCAAGTTCCTGGAACGCAATCAGTCTGACTCGCTATTTAGCCAGAGAGACAACCAAGATAGCGAAAGTGGGCCTTTCTTTTGCGACAGCCCTTCACCAGCGGACCCCCAGTTCGCCCGATCACAAGTACATTCGCCATCACCTGGCATATCGGTACCGCGCTTATATACTCGGCCAACACACCCACACCAAGATTCTGTCGACCAAGACGCGATGGAGTCTCAGAAAATGCCGAACGCCGTCCCGGGTCAGAGATAGAATCGACCCCAGCAGCCGTTCCCAACCCGAATTGCCGTTAGTGCTTTTCGATCGCGGGCATTTGAGTTTGAAGATAGCGACTCGTCAAGTGATCTTGCCCCGCCCCCGCTCGTGCCACGAAAGTTAAAGCCTGTGCCAAGACCACTTGTACTGAGAAAGCCTCGAGACTACCGTGTGACTCCAGTCGTGGACGGAGGATACCGGTCGCCTTTTGCAGCACGATTTGGGACACCTCCAGGGCTACCAACGGTCTCTGAGGTAGAGCCTGATTTTACAGCATTCGAGATTGACGACCAAGATATGCCGCAAAAGAAAGATGCGTTTCCGAAACAGTGCGAAGCTGTCCGCCCACATAACGAAACCCCGCGCCCAGCTACGCCTACGCCCACTCCGGCGTCTGCTTGGCGTGAGAAGCCAAGGTTGGTGGAAGACAACTTTGCGACCATAGCGCATACCGAAAGCGCAATGGATACATGTGTTGGGGGTAAATCGCTCATTCCGCGATTCGCACTTGAGGATAGCGTCAAGAAGATGTCTGAAAGCGAAGCACGTGACAGTACGGCTACTGCTTCTCCCATCACAGAGCCTACCCCACAGCGACCAGCAACCCCCGTCAAGATGAGCACACCAAAGCGCGCCCTTCGTACTGTCAGGTCGATTGGGGCTATATTTCATCGCCACCGCACACCATCGCCGCCGCCGTCCTTGCCGAAGCTGGACTTTGAGCTTATTCCGCACAAGAAGCTTGACGAGCTGCGATACAGTAACAGCGGGCATTCTTCCTCAGCGTCCTCTCGTAGTGCTATGCCCGCAGACGCCAATGTCGGTAATGTGGATGGATCCTCAGACATGAAAAAGCCGAAGAAGGTCAAGGGGATTCGGAGAGTTCTCTCGACTGTTAGAGGAAGAGGCGACAATCGCTACGTCCATAATCAGACGCAGATTCCGCCTTTGGCCGACAGCTCCAGCTCCTCTGGATTGGCCATTTCGACTGAGACCCCGGGGAGTGATTCTAGAGAGCTTGGTATGGAAACCCCGCCGGCTGTTGACGAAAATGATGTGGATGTTGTGATTTTTCCCCACAAGGCTGGGGCTAAATCAGCGAAGCAGCCGGAACTTAGTGTCGACATATTTGAGGCTCATTCCATGGTCACCTCGCACACATTTGCCGGCCTTAAGACCCATAGCCCTACGCTGAGTCAGTCAAACGCCGAGCCTGCTGCTAGGGAACAGCAACCGGGCCGGAAGATTACGTGGCGCGGCCGCACACCTCAACCTCGCTCGCCACATCAACTGACCGACGCTGTGATCTCAGAGAACGGCACCGATATTTCTGCACAGCCAGTTAAATCAGTTCTAACGAGAAGCAAGTCTGTGCTGCACATTTCAGCTAGTAATGCCAGAGCTGCGTTCAAGGCTCGAGGCTCTGGGCCAGCTGCCAAGGCAGCATCAACTAAAGTCATTTCTCGGCCTGACATGGAGGAGGTGCGCAAGCTGCAGCAGGAAGTCAACTCACTGTGTGAAGAAGTGACGCAAAACAAAACACAAGAAAGCAAGGTTGTGCAGGCACTCAAGGCAGAGCTGAAAGAGTGCGTTGGTCAGCGTCAAATGTGGCAACTTCGAGCCAAACAAGCAGAGACGCAGCTAGCTGTCATGCTGCTGCAGGAGGGACACAAGTCTGACAGGGAGATTGGCGGTATGGGTCATGGGCAAACCGAAAGTCTGACAAACGAGTGGGCTGGGGAGCAGCAGCAGCAGCAGCAGCAAGACCAGAGGCAGGAGCAGGGGCAGAAGGATGAGATGATAGCGGCTGCAGTGCAGAATATGGATGGGAGGGAAGATGGCCGACGAGAGGGAGAAGGAGAGTCAGGAGGTAAAACAGAAGCAGGAGTAGCAGGAGGTGGCACCAAGGAGCGGATGCGTCAAGTCAGCATAGCAAGCAGCGGTAGCCACTACAGCTCGCATGCCGAGTAAGACCCGCTAGACAGGCAACGTTTGTTAACTATTTATAATTTTGCGCTCTTTGCTGTTCTGTCTTTTGTAATTTGTGGGTTGGCGGGATTTGTGATTTACATTGGTTGGTGGTTTTGACAGCGAGTAGTGGCATATTGGGTCGCAAGTACTACAACTTACTATGTAATAATCGCTGTGGGAACTCCGGGGTAAAGCCATCAAGTTGACTTGATACAATAAGACAGGGCCATGGTGGCACTATGGAATTAAGCTTTTTGCTAGAGTATTGCTACTTTTACGGTATGTGTTGATCACTTTAGTGTAAGTACAAAGTAGTAAGGAGGTGCATAAGGATAAATACTGTGGAGATGGCGCTAGAACGATGGCGATAAGTCATGGGCCTTGATCTTGGAACTCAATCGAAATAAAGTCTATTATCATTTAATTCGTCATCTTGATCTTTTCACAGCACTGAGACTTGATGATGGATTAAAAGTCACACTGTTTTTCTTTCTTCACAATATGAATAATGGAGAGAGTCCCGGTCGAGTAAGTATACTTATTTGCAGCAAAGTATACTAAACGGATGTAACACCGTAAGCTTCGTATCGCTATAAGCAGGCTTTTTTATGTGGGGGAGGGTTTATCGAGGTATTGCGCTAACCGACCATCGAGTTAGAAAGAAGATGGATGTATAAGTCGACTTAGTAAACCTTGTACAGTATACAACCCCCCCCCCCCCC
>LKBB01000153.1:46407-64250 GCA_001513885.1 Thielaviopsis musarum
GGGTGGTGCTGTGTCGTGCCAAAATGTTCCGCAGTACACCAACCGGAACGTAGAAGGATGAAGAAGAAACAGGCGTAAGGATGTCGGGTGGCGGGTAGCGGGGCTTATGGGAACATAGGAAAACGGACCCGGACAAGCATACAAACAGGGTACGGCAGATATAGGAAAGACAGGGCGAGTACAGCGGCATGTGCAGCTGTGAGCAGAACAAAAGGAATATCCAGATACATACCAGCTCCAACTCGAGTCCCGCTCGCTGCCAGTGCCACTGCACAATTAAATGCATAGCGAAGGACAGCAAGGCGAGTTATTCCAATAAGCGGAATATCACAGTATCAGGGGACAGCTAACTGATGGGAATATGCATAGCTGTGCCAAAGAATTTGACAGGGACAAATAAATTAGGTTTCATGGTTTTCAGTGGAGTCTAGCTGTCACAGCTGCGCTTCAACTTCTGTTGGGGAGGAGGGGGGGGGATAAAAAATAAAGTATTTGCCACAGGGAATAGTCCGACAGAGGTGTCAGACAGAGATCGAGAAATTTCCGTAGCATCGGGATCGTCAGGAAGGAAATGTCGAGATGTGGCGTTAACAAAACGTGAGAAAGGATAAATAGGATCGGGCACAGCAGAGTCGTAGCGGTAGTGGTAGTAGCGACAGCAATGGCAGTGAATGGTAGTACACACGTGTAGCTAATAAAGAGTTAGAGAGCTATTAGGGGGGGGGCATACTGTACTAGTAAATCAGTTCTCGTGGTAATCTGACTACTACTACGTAGTAGAGAATAATATGAGAAAAATGCGAAAAACCATGGCTTGTTTGTAGCGTAAGTAGAAAAGCAGAGAGAAAGAGACAGAGGGAACCATCACAGACGCTTTAGGACGCTAGCTTACTGTATAGAAAGTGCAGAGACACGCGGCGATGGAAGCTAACAAGCGTATCCGAACCTTGTCAAAAGTACTCGAGAGTTTCGAGAAACCTAGATTATTGGTAGACTCTGCGAAACATAGCCACTTATCATGGTTCTAGTCGGAAAGCATCAGGCGACGAAGATGAGAGGATGGGACGGTAAACTTGAATGGTTAGTGTACTAGGAAACTAAAAGATCTCAGTGCAAGGTGGCCAGTGGACCGCGGCTGAGGTGAATCTGAAGTCTCGATTCATTTGCTAGATTCGACATTTGGTGCGAGCGATCACCGATGCAAAAAAGAAAAGGATGAGATATATTGCATCGCATCGGGGAAAGGACGGTGGGAAGACCAGGTCGCGGCAAGTCTGAAAACATGGCTCGTGGGAATAAACACGGAATACTAGTCAGTCAGGTGATTCGCAGCATTTTTTTTCTCATTCTTCTATCGCTCCAGGTATGCAGCGTATCATTGTTGTTACTCTTGTTGCTCTTGCTGAGCTGTGGCCTGTGAAATTTTGTGCAGCCGATGTTGATCCACAAATTATAATCGCACAAAAGAAAATAGCAAAACAATAAACCCAAATTGCAGGCGACAGGAAGCGCGAAAAATGCCACAATCAAGGACAACGAAACTAACAGAAAGAGAAAAGAAGTACTACCTATGATTTCAATTCGAAGACTTGTGGTCATCTATCAACAAGCAAATGCCAGAGAAACAAGATGGTTGAAAACGGTCGCTTTTTTCCCTCTTTGGTGCAGGTCGTACGTCGTAGCGCGTGCAGGGCCCTGGCCTGACCTGACTCGCCTTCAACCCACCCAGCCAATCACAGAGCGTCACCCAGCCGTACAACCAGCATGAATCGATTCATGCTCTGTGATTATAACTGGGTCCCATGGCGTCTTACCCTGCCATTTACACTTTAGATCTACTACGTATGCCTTGGTGCATGGAAGCGTAGTGCTGTGATTGGCTGTGACACGCTGTCCAAGTCAGTCACAAACGAGCATGTACCCAACCAAGAGGGCAGGAAAAGTGGAGAGGCGCTGTGTACGTGTTTTTCAAATTCGAGCACTATAATCTGTGATAACTCTATATACTCCGTATTTTGACGAGCGAGGACGACCCCATGGTTCGGATGTAATGTATCTCTAACATTTAAAGGGATACTATGATAAGAGAATATTCATTGTTGCTCGAACTTTGATCAAAATAGTATTCCAAGTGTAGTATAGCGAGCTTTGAATTCCTTTACAATACTGACTTTTACTGTGTATATTCTTTCCATTCCCGTGCAAAAGGTGGACTCTACGGAGTGGCCGTGACTTTGGTTTATTTGGGCAGAAAAAAAAGAAGAAGAAAAAAAAAAGGATTCTAGTCTCATGCTTTCTTTTCTTGTTCCTTGAAGAAAAAAATTAAGTTAAATCCAAAAAAAAAAATCAGAAGAAAAATGCGAAAACCGCCGGCCGTTGCGACCGGACCGCCAATTATGCATTTAGACGGTACGAATGGTAATTTCAGCTGGGTAAGCTCTAGTTCTAGTGGCCCGCTGTGCTAAGCCCTGTTTTGTGCTGCTTTCATTCCAATTCTGCCGCCTGCCGTCTCGCAAACTCGGCCCTCCCTCGCTGGATTTTTCTTTTTTTTTCAAGTCATTACTTAGTACACCGTAGTAGTACTCCGTATTTTGTTTCCACATTTCTCTTTCCAACGACTTGCATTTTTTCCCCACTATGACCAGGGCTGTACGAAGTAGTATACAGTAGTACATACAAGCTCGAATCAGCACCCCGGCACAGCCAATCACAGCGTTGCAATAAATTTTCCGCTATACTCCGTACACACACTTGAATCCTAAACACTATGTTCGCCCTCCACCCTTTCTTCCCCCGCCCCAAAACGTCCAAACTTCACCACTACCATGCATGGATTGACGTGGGGCGCATGAGCACCAACAATTAAACAACAGCAATCATTGGAGCCAGCCCTGTTCGCTATGTTGTCCAAACACGATACCGGTCGGAGTGGAGAACAATTGCGGCACTTCTGACTTTAAGGCGGGCGTGAACAACGTCAAACGATTTTTGCAAAAAGCGCGATACTCCGAGACGATTTCTAATCAGTGGCGGTGACAACGAGTCCCCCCGCCGGAGAGGTGGAGTCTCGGACTTTGCGTCTTGTAGCATTATACGTTGCAGGCGCCCCTCCAGCAGCAGCAGCAGCAGCAGCAGCAGCAGCAATATCCAACCAACATTAATTTGTCGTTTAGTGATGCATCCCCGTGCACCGAGCCGTCCCCTCTTTGCAACATCAAGCCAAACCCCCCCCCTCATGCCGTCTCGGAGAGGTGGTTTTGTACTACTAGATTATTCAGTGGCTTGCTGGCAATTTTCGCGACCGTAAGGCCTTGTGCTACTCTGTAATACCGAATGTTCAGAAGCCACCTATTGTTCGCTGCAACAGCCGAATATGACGTATAACGTACTGTAGTAGTCATGGTAAGTATATTACCAAAACAAAATACGACTTGGCCGGTGTTTACGGGCGGCTGTGGTGGCCCTGTTCATCTCGTCTTGAGGGTCGTTTTGACCCACATATACTCTAGATGCCTTTTTTCTTTGAAAGAACGAACTGCGTCTTTTGATGACGTCAAACACTGCAGAAGAGGTTATCACAAAAGTCGGCGATTACAAGCAAGGAATCATGCCGCGAATAAGCCCGCCAAGTCAAGCGAACTCAAAGGGCCAAGTGCCCGATAGCACTTGTCTTGGTTTAGACAAACACAAACAGAAAGTTTACTCGATTGGTCGTTTAATGTTTTCTCGTTTTTCCGTAAATGTTCCCCCTGGGGCCTTTTTTTTTTGGTAACGTTTCTTGCGTGTATGTGGGGAGTAATCATGGCTATACTACTGCCACTACTACTCTACGTAGTACTAGTATATGCTAAGAAATTTCCTCCATTGACAAGCTCTGAGTTTTCTCCAGCTCTCCAGGGATCCGCCCAGATTTTGCAGCGAGAAAAATGCAAGTTGCGCGCTGTAAAACATCAATATGCCGGGTTCTTCAGGGTAGCACTTGAGCCATGCTCCTGCTGTCTCGCAGACGTTTACCCTGCCGTAGGAGTTTGGATTGATTACTATTCAACCTGGGTACCAAGGGGCCAAGGTTAATCGTGACAACTAAGACCTGTATCCCAGGCTTCTTCCTTGCGGCACGGGGTTGCAAATGGAGAAAAAGGCCGATTGGGTGGGTCAGCCTGACTCGCCGATATAAAGGACCAAGAATGCTAGCGTTCTGGGTTAGGTTACGTCTTGAACAAAGATTATCCGGCATGGAATTATTTCATGTCTCTGTTCCTTTTATGGACCGACAAAATGTTTTTGTCGTCGGAAATAGCTTTAAGAAAAAGTGATTGTTAATTCCGATTAGAGGAGCCTTGCTAGAAGCCACTCCAAAGTACTTTACGTACGAAGTAGACATATCTTGAAGCAAGCACGAAGCCAGTCTTTCGGGCCCTGGTTGATGCAGCATGGTGGTCGATTTTGTCAGTCAACCAATAGGGCTGGGTTAAAGTCTGTTCGGCTGGACTTTTTTTTTTATCAGAATTACTGTATTGTGAGAAAGAAAAAGAGAGGAAAAAAAAAAAAAAAAAAAAAAAGGGGGGGGGGGGGGGGGGAAGCTGAGATGGGATATCTGAATCGTGAGAGAACATTCATGCCCTCGATCTTTTCTCGCGTGTTAAGTGAGCAGTCAACTTATAAACCACAAGTATTGGACGTTTTCCCGCTGTTCTAGAGAACTTCTCCCAGAAACGAGGCCCACTTATAAACTCGCCCTGTTGTTTTTCTTATCACCGACGACAGTGGCACACGAAATTCTTTTGCCTTCTAGCTACTTCTGGTACCAAGAAAGTGGGGATTTTGCACGGCCTTTTTTTTTTATATACTTTTTTTTTTTCTTTTGTTCTTTTCTTGATCTGCTGCCATTTCTTCCCTGTCTTATTTTAGCTGTGCCGTTTTGGAAAATGCAAGGAACGTATAAATTTTTTTTTTCTCTCGGCGGGAAAATCAAGTTCACTGTATTCACCCTCTCCGTGCGTCTTGCGCAGGTGCTGAGGCTGTCGTGATCTAGACCCATCCTACTCTGTTCTTTTTCTTTGCTGTGTCTTTTGGCCAAGGGCGAGCCTTGATTCAGGGTGCAGCGTAAATCGCGACATTCTGCAAACACAACATGCAAGCCGGAAAGGTCAATACAACATGCAAGCCGGAAAAGTCGATAACGGCGCTGTAGGCTTTACTCTTGGGTATTAGTACCTCTGTTAGCGCTGGCAACCTCTGTATAGAGTAAAAAAGGTGCGCTCTAGAGATATTGGCTTCTCCCTCTTTTTGAATTTTCCACTACCGGCATACTAGTGCTCAGTAGCAGCTGTTTTCTAGGTTTTACACTAGCGCCAGTTGGTGATGTCGGATATCTCAGCATCCGGTTTGCCCTTTTTGGTACATCATTTCCCGTCTTTATCTCATTCCAGCTAAAACAAAGCAGCTTAACCTGCTGCTACTGTTGCTGCTACTGTTGCTGCTACTGTTGCTGCTACTGGTGTTTGGTTAACTTATCAAAGGGTGTGAATAGAAACAGAAAAAAATAGGAAAAAGAAGCATGGCGGATTTTTAGTTTGTGATTAATCATCAGCTGGTGCTTAGCCGCGTGATACTGTGTACTTGACCTGTCTCGTATGTTTTTTTTTCTTGTTTTACGCTGCTTTTTTTTATCTTTTTTTGTTTTCCACAGCTTTTTTTAATCAGCTATAGCGACGGACCAATAACAGGCGAATCCTTTGTACCACTGGTTGATTACTATTTTTTTTTCCTATTGTCTGTTATTTTGTCTCTCCTTTAGTCCCATGCTCTAGTCGCTTAGCCTCTATTTCTTTTATTCCTGATTACTACCTACCTGACTCGGTGCCGTGGAGTTTATCTAACAAATGGCGTCATTGGCAGCTTCTAGTTTCGCTCGCTTCTTACTCTATTTTCCTTTTCCTTCGTTCCTCTTACTGTGCAAACAAAAAAAAAAGTAACAAAAAAGAGCTCGGGCCTCTTTGTTATGTGTGTAAATCCACAAGCTCACCTTATTTCAACAAAAAGGGAAATAACTCATAATGTGACAAGGAGGAGATCATCCAAGGCTGCCATGTCTACGTCACGCTGCACCTGGAAACCACCAGAACAAGGGAATAGCAGTATGTTGATATAAGCTGTAAGAGATGAGGCCAGCTAGACGTTATAATGGAATGTCGTGTCCTCCCGAGGCATACATTATACACCTCCCTGCTTCAGGCCCGGACTCTAACCTGCACATTGCGAGTCTGACTTCTCCCCGAACAATACTTGCTAGGGACTTTCTTCAAACTCAACACCTGCTAGTATACATTCCATTTTGCATAGCCGCTGCTTCATCGTAAGTCTCCAAAGCAACATCGGTGTAGATGCAGCCTGACCCGGCAACTTTTTTGTCTGTCAGACATGTCATTTGTGCTCCGCGATGCCGCATTGTTCTGCCGCGGCCGCCTGACATTAAAATCTCCAAGTTTGGCCCAAACCGGGATCTGATAAAGCTGTCTCTCATAAAACACACCGAGCCTGTAGTAATATCCACCAAGAGTGAACAAAGGTTTGGCCAAGGACACGACAGGCAGGAAGGGCATGTGCTCCATGACGTCCGTCGACCCTGGCGCCGTCGGACTACTTGTACCAGTAGTAGCAGTCACATTTCTTTAGATGAACGTTTTGGATCTGTCATATTTTCAAGTCTTTTGAGCCTTCAAAACAGGCATGTACCGTCGCACAAGCACATCTTGGTATATTCCCTCAATGGCAAAAATGCATACTTTATGTTTCCATGGCGTCACTGCTCGAGTTTTTTTTAACAAGGCATAGCCTGTGACTGAGACGCAGTATGAAGTAGTAAATCACTCGAAGAACATATGCAGTATAGAGAGGAATACGTAACTATGTCTATCTTCTGCGCTTATTGCCAGTGCATATCTAGGCTGATATACGATATATTGTCGAACAAAGTAGCAACTTCCATGGTAGAGCACCACGTTTGACCGGTATCTGTAGTTTAACGACGTAAAGCCCTATATCACTGACCAAGTGCCGCTTTGGGTTTACGCGCAGTAGGATATACATATTTGCAGCCCAAATTCAAAGACAAATCCAAATCCCTCTGATAGGTGGTGAAAGTCATGGAAAGGAAATGACATACAGCCCAAAATAACGATGCGTAACCGCGGTGCTGCGCTGACATGCTGTGGTTGTGATGCGATGTGAGGGCGGATCAGGCTAAATTGAATTAAGCCACACGAGTCAGTCAAGAAGGCACTAGAATTCCAGAGCATGACTCGGGCATCAATTTGACCCCTCTCGTCCACCCGTTTGACCCCGAAAATAAGAAAGAAGAAACAAGAATAAGCCACTAATGTCCGTTCATCCCTCGCTTGTTTCCTTTTTAAAAAAAAAAAAAAAAAAGGAAAAAAAAAGTATTTGGAAGCTTTGTAGAGGACTGCACTACAGAGCCGCTCGGTCGGATCACAGGGCAACAGCAATGCCAAAAACCACCTGTGCTCACGACCTACGATGACAGTGTCATTTTCGTCCTATTTTACACCACTTGGACTCTTTTAATATGCATGTCGGTTTCCGCCGTCAAACTTGCGACGTAAGATAAATGGCGAAAATGTACTCCGTATACGGAGTAGACCGTCTTATACGGAGTAAGAGTAATATGTTTTTGTGTGTAAAATACAAGGCAACGCGGATTGGAAGCATGCGGGAGAAAAAAGGGACAAGATAATATTCCAAATATGGTAATGATGCTTCTTTCGAGTCATCATGCTTCCTTTTTTGTAGCAAACTGTCTTGATTGATTATGATATTTAATAGCAACCTGCCTTTTCTCAACAAATGAAAAGAAAAAGAAAAAAAAGAAAAACAAAACACACACAATGAAAAAATTGCCAACAGGACGAGTCAGTTGACAGCTTAGTGGTACCGAAGCACAAGTCCCTAGCTCCACAATCGAACCCCTCTTGCTTGGCTGCCAGTCTCTATTTCCTTTTTATCTTGCTGCTTCACTTTGCTATTTTCTTTTTCCTTGGATACGGTAGCATGTTTCTTTTTTTTTTTGCACCAAGCTTGATTGCTTCTTCTAGGCTGCAAGGACCTTGATACCAGGAGATTTCGTTTTATAGTAAACAGGCTCTGAGCCGTCCCTTTCCTTAGTCGTACTCCGTACATACTCTGTACGGAGTAGAACATTCATGGCTACTCTCTGAACTCTTACGGAGTACACCGTAGACACAAAGTACCTGTGCTACGGCGTACATGAGAAGAAGAAGAAAAGAAAACAGCGCCACAAATGACCAGAATGAAAGAATTAATAAAAAGGTTGGGCTTATGGTGGCTATCTATAAAGACCAGGGACATATTGCATACAGTATATCTTCTCTTGGTACGAGTCAGTCGGCATTTAAATACTTTTGCCCCCAAACAGCCCACCCAGTATGTCACTTTTGCAGCCATCGCATTGTTTCCGCCGTTGCTTTTGATTGCAAGTCAGCTGCTGCACAAAAAAGGGTCATCAAAAAGGACTTTGCAATTGCAAACTCTCTGCGCAGTGGGTAGTCGTCGAGATTATTTGCATCTATCCGAGATACTTACGCCTGGCTTGTACTAGCACTGGTAAAAGCCCTTGGGTTTTCTTTTGAGTTTCACTCTCAACGGTATGCATCAACTTCCCTCTTACATACTAAAGACCACCTAAGGGAGGGCCTTCTTTTTCTTAGGTTTACTTATGCTCTGCCTCCTGCTAGCTGAGTGTTTTCCTTTGTTTTTTCCTAGAACATTTGGCCCCGGTGTGGAAGGCCACGTGCAACCTTGTTGTTGTTTTCTTTTCTTCTTGAGCCTTGCCAGTGGACCAATTTGGGGGCCTTTCTCATATCTAGTATCTATTCTGGCGTCGTTTGTGTCCAAAATGTGCCTAGGTAGATGTAAATACAGTAATATCAGTATCAAAATCCATGGTATGCATCAATCAAGCAATAGGGTTAAGAAAGACATTGTCTAGGGTTAATTTCACTCCCAGAAAAAACTAGACCTAGTCTCGACGATCAGATGAGGAAAGCTTGTTGTTTCAAACTATCCTGACAGCTTCTATTAACCCATCTTGTCGATCCCGAAATACTAATAAAAGACACATTCCAGTTTATATTTTCGTCTCGAGTTATCGCAAGTCCAGTTGCATGGAAATGTGCTACTTTGTACTCCGTACCCGTACTGCATAGTACTAGATAACAACATCAGTGGCCGCCATCTTAAGCCGTCATTTTTTGTTTTGTTCTACACTAAAGATGTATAATATTAACCTACAGAGTATATCCCGGGGCCAGCTATAGACTCATAATGGCTTATCAGAAGCGGCGGAAAAGACGCCAATGCTTGGAACCACAAGTCTTTTAGTGGGCTTGTCCAAGAGATAGGAGGGCAACTCTGCTGTCCAGCCCATCAGCTCGTTCCCGTGTTTTTCATGTCAGGAGATACTTTTTTTTTATTTGTGATTTATAGTATAAAAAAAAAACAGAAAAAGAAAGCCTTGGATTACCGAGTCAAACGCGGTGGCCACTTTTTTGTTTTTCTTTCTTTTCTGATAGTACTGCTGCTACTACTGTGTCTGTGTTCTGTTCATGTACGCTTCATTTTTCTTCAATCCCACACTTTAAAAAAAAAAAACCTTGTTAGGCTGTTTTACTTGGCTGCTGGACATGTGCCGAGGAACAAACTAGTCCAAGCCGCTGGTAACCACTTTGAAACATGCCTCACAGGCCCTTAGAAGAAAATGAAATAAAGCCTAAAGGAAACAACAAAGAAGATAAGTGAAGAAAAAGTACGGAGCACCTGCCAGTATGGCCTCAGAAATCTCGCAGATTTACTGAGTACTCTGTACGGTGTAGTACGGAGTACATCCGAATTTGATGTTTGGCACAGCCTCGCTTTAATATCTTCCTAGGACTTGAGATTTGGTCGGTATCAAAATGTGATTGCGCCAATATGCCTGTATATTTTTGATATTTCGACCTCGAATACGTCTGAATACTTCTGAGCTTTGACCCTAGGGTAGACAAGCTACCCCAGCGAAAACCCTATCAAGCTTCCGCTTGGCTAACTAAAGCGGCCCCACTCTGGAACTTGAGTAGAAGTGCCGTGTGTGATTGGGTCAAAAAGAACAAATCATGTCAAAAAGAGACAGCAGTGCAAGATCAACTTGCTTGCTGTTCCATTGTGCGTGCTGTGCCGCTTGAAACGACAAGTTAATACCCAAAAGTCAAAGTCAAAGCTTTAACTTACCAACTGCGGAACGAAGCTCAACGTTACAGCGAGGAACAAACTCGGAAACTCCTTGGTATCCATCATATCTATCTAGTCAAGTAGAAGTTTTCAATCAATCAATCAATCAATCAGTCAAGTTGAGAACCTCCGGTCTTGTCTACCTTCCTTTACCACTACCCCCACCCCCATTATACTTACGGAGTAGTAGGAGGGGCTATACAGTGCACCCTTAGGTTGTGTTGCAGCGTTGGGAGCTTCGCGCGCCGTGTCATGTGCGGAGGGCGGTCCGAGAGCTCCTCCGCCAGCGCTATACTGGCTGGTTGGTTGAAATTATCCTAGGCTTAGCCCTCAAGATGGCGGGAAGTCTCCCGAGCAAAGAACAAGGCGGTATTTTTTTTTTTATTGCTGTTGCTCATGTGCTGTTGAAGAACAATTACAGAGTACTCTCTAAAGCCTTATAGGCGGCCTCAAAAGAAAAAAAAAACCCCCTCCCCCCCGACAGCGCTTGTGTAATATTTAAGCTTGGAGTTCCTAATGAGAAGACTGCGCTAAGAAGCTACTTCGTATTAGGAGCTGGGTTAGCTCAGCGAGCTATAAACTAACATACCCAATGTGCCGTTGGAGTTTATAGCATCTTAGACAAGGCTGCTCACCTGGCCATGAAAGCTTGTAAAGCTCTCCACGAGAAGCTTTCTGTGACCTGCATCTGTCGCAAATGAAGGTGAATTCTCCAAGCTATGCCGCATTAAAGGCAGACTTTTGAAGACTACTTATTGACCATACTTTATACAGTTAAGCCGGGCTGTACAGTAGTGCGCCTGTACCTGAATATTTCAGTATGCAAGCTGCAGAAGCACCTCTATCTTACAGAGGGAGTGAGGTATTTGTTGCCAGATTACGCAATTCACAGATGCACTACTCCATAGTAGTGCGACAGGTTGGAAAGCAGCTTAATAGAGAGTGTGCTATCATTCTACAGGTGATAATACGGCAAAGAGCCTATATTAAGCTTAGTGTAACATATGCTCCAATGCTGTTGATAGTGCCAAATATACATGTTGCAACAATGTAACTCGTTTTTCGCCATATAGATAATTCGCAAAATCTACTATGCTTACCCAAAGGCTGTACCTGTCATCCACCATCCTTTATGAATTTGTGGTATGAAGCCGATGAGTAAACAGAAAATACTTGTAAAGTCAATGCGTCAATTACTCTATAGAGGCATGTGGAAAAGGGAGAAAAAAAGTGCAAATTGGATAAAGACATGGGTATGCAGATTCCAGAGCAGGAAGCTGTCGCCGAATGCATTATATGAATACTCTGTTATGTGCATATACGCCTCTTTATTCGTTTACCAATATGTGAATAAATGAAATGTACAGTAGTACCAAAGGGAATGTTAAGAAAGACATGTAATTTTTTGCGTTTGCGTCTGCAGCCAGCCCAAAAGCTATATACTAAGATATGCTTTACAAGGGAGGAACCAAACATCAAGGCTGCAGAAACTAGGAAGGCCTCGATATAAGATGTTTTGCTATAGGGTCAGTCAAGACTTCAGGAGGTTATATACAGAGTACTAAATATGTATGTAGAGCGTAGTGTACGGGAGGGCTGGTCCTTGTTCGCTGATGATAGATTTTCGAAGCAATGAAGGGCACAAGGTCTCGAGTTCTTCCTTTATTCGCCGATATCAAAGCATTTTTACTGTACAAAAACTTGTTCTTTTTAGAGAGCGGAGCTTCTTTGCGAAAAGTGGAGAGGTGTGGAGTGGAGTGCGTTCACAGGAGACAAGAGAAAAAAGTTAGAAAAAAGATTTACCGGAAGAAAAAGGAAGTACAAGGAGGGGGGTGTAAAGTTGACAGAAAAAAAAAAAAGTAGATAAAAGATATATTCACCCACACCCTTAAACCTTGTCTCGAATCCTTTTCTAGTTTCCGAATTTATTTTACTGGATTTTTCTTGGCCGCCTTTACTACTGTATGCCGTTACTGTATGCCGTTACTGTATGCCGTACAGTATATCATAGGAGCAAACAAAGTACGGAGTACTACAAGTTCAGGCCAGACTCGCGGCAGAGCTCGAAAGCAAGCGAGAGAGAATGCGTAGTCATGTAAAAGATATATAGAGAATCAAGGTACTTTGACTGACATAGTAGAGTAAGAGCTGGTAGTGAACATGTCAAATATTAAAAGGAAGACAGAGAGAAAAGGGCACTAAGAAGGTGGGCGTTTATACTGCGTACAAAAGTAAATCATTTATCCACTTATTTTAGCTAGAGGTTAACGAGTAAAAGCGGTACGCAGCAAGTACTTGCTTGCTACTTTACACATACATCTTGTTGTTATGTCTACTACTACTACCACGAATAAAACAGGTAAAAAAAAAGGAATAAAGAGAGTTTTAAAAGAAGACAGGGAACCCAAGGAGGAAGGAAAAAAAAAAGAAAAATTCTACTCTGTAGTAGAACACAAATGGTATATATGTATTACTCGTCTCGCTCACCCACTATCTACGAGCAGTACTCTACGACCTACCTGACTCGCTCGATTTCTTTTTCCAATTTCTTGGTCTTGAGACTTTATACTTGTTGCCATTTTGTCGGCCACCACGACCTCTTACTACCTCTTCGTTCTATGCCCAAGCCTCCATCTTCGTGGCACCAAGCACCTCACCGAGCTTTTATTATTATTATATTTACCTCTTATTTCCATCTTTGCCACCGCAGCTCATTGATATCTCACAACAGAGTATCTAAGACTAACATTTAGTTTATTTCTCTACACTGATCATTTGAGACGGGGTTCAATATACGTGCCTCTTTGTGTATTGTATGCCAGTGTAGCAACAGAACGCGCCATTCTTTGTTTTATACTCCGTAGCCAACCAACAAGCAACTTTTATGGCTTAGGAGGCGATACTCTTTTACTATTGTATCACAAAGGGTATGTCCCGGTGCACACTTTTCTTTTCAGCTTCATTTCCTATAGATACAACCAATTGCAATTATCTTCCCTCAGCAGTGTCCATTCCGAGAAACTACCTATACCTACTATTTGCTCACCGACCGCTTGCTCTTTCCCATCGAGACATTGCTACTGGCAGTTGCTTGCACTTGACGGCGATTTTCTGGGCTTGCACACAGCTACACCTACAGCTACACCTACAGCTACACCTACAGCTACACCTACAGCTACACCTAGCCCCAAAACAATTTGCCGTCTTCTGTCTTTCTTTTTCTTCCTCAATCGCATTCTCGCTATTTATTCTCATTCATGCCCATCATTTCATCATAACTGATATCGGTTTTGGTGCTCTAGCTGCAGCCGCATTATATTATATTATCGTGGCCGATATTTCTACCTAGTTTCTCCATCCGGCACGGCACTTTGCGTGTCTCACATCACCTGCTTGTTCTCGGCCTCAATTATTTTCCTTGCCTTTCCTACGGGCCGACCTTTCTGCGTCCAGATCCAGCTTTGATCATCGTTCTCGTCCATCCCTTCCGTTGACTTGACCCTCGTTTTTGTTGTCGACGTCTCCTCGACCGGACCCAAGCAAAGTTCAGCTTATTGCTCGCTTACGTTAAATTTTTTTTTTTTTTTGATTTTCAACTACGCTCGTGGCCGCCTCATTCCACATTAAGCAAAAAGCTTATCCAGCCACAGAAGTCTGCATACATCAGAATCGGACGCCTTTGACCCCCATCACGTCTGACCACATCCAACATTCTAACTTGCACAACTTTTTGGAATTTGTGACTTTGACTTTGAGTTCTGCAGGTAAGCTTGCCCTACTTTCCACCGTCGTTGGAGCCTTCTTCAAACCAAGTCCCAAGGCCCTATATGCCCAAACACATCGCCTCTCTCCCCCCCCGGCCGTGAGCCTCAATACATTCCCATGCAACGTGACAAAAAGTGCACCTATTCATGGGATGGCATCTCGGCGCCTTGCTTTACTTTGTATAATAACTAGCCATATTTGCAACAATCCTATGAATCCTCCAAGTCTCCATACCTATCCTCATTATCCCTGCTCTGCTTCTACAAGTATCCTATCCTATCATGTCCTGTCCTGCCCTGCCCTCGCCCCATAACCCCGTCCCCTAGTCGGCCCCTCTGCGTTCTCATCTCCCCGATTTCGATTGAATCTTGTGTGGATCGTGACCCTTCCATCTGCGTGTCGAATACCATGGCATCGCATCGCCCTCTATCAAGCACTCAAATCCGCCCAATGCATGCTCTGCGCTTGCTTCGGCCCCTGCTACTACTCCGTCTCTACCCCTCTAAGCCCAACCCAATCCAACCCAACCAAGACAAGGGACAAAGGGCGTGTAAACCCACACCCCCCGGAAAATCAACATCAACTATTGCTCGCCTCTTGCTAGATTGAGTTACCAACAGGCCAAGTCAGTCAGTTGGTCACAGATGCAGATAGACAGTTGGTGCCATGGGGAGAGCCCGGAGGAACAAACAGGGGACTAAACAACTAAACAATGATACCCCGTACGGACAGACATACACATCAGATACATGAGGACTAACTTAATTTTGAAGTGCATTTTGGAAACAGCCTTGACTAGACGACGCCCCGATATTCAGCATCTTCATCTACACCGTGTGCCTGCGCTTGCTTTCCTTGAAACAATAAAGGACCTGGTTTCTTTTAATACCTTTTGTTCTCATTTTACATTATTCTACGGCTTCCTTTGCTTCATCTTTTATTTCCTTCTCCCTTTCAGTGGCAGGGCCAACTACGACTTCTTCCAGGCACTTCCTGAACCCAGACTACCCAAAGCAGCGGAACAATCAAAGAGTTCGTGGCTGTGCACGCTTTTTTTTTTTTTTTTTTTTTTTTTTTTTTTTGATCTTTTGCTATTTTCTTCAATTTCAGTGAAATAGACTTTGCAATTCAGGTCTATTTGTCGACGCAAAAAGTTCCCTTTTGCTTTTATTCATATCCCGCTCTTCTTTGGTCTCTTCGACTTACCAAATCCGGGCCGCTTCTCTGACTTTGCCACCGACATATATTCCAAGTTTTCTTTCCCAACGAGAATTTTAAAGCTTGTAATCTCCTTTTTACTTTTTTTCTCTTATTGCTTGAAAACTTTCTCGCCAAGCTCTCTTTTGAAATCTTTATACTTCTACTCGTGGTGTTAATCAAGGCCCCAGGCCCATCTTCACAACACACTACATTGTTGATTTGATTCGACCATCCATATCCCATCTTTACCGGACTCGGGCTTGCTAGAACTTATTACGATCGTTGATATAGCCTAGGCTATTCTATCGATTGATCAGCATCTAATAGGAGATGGCGTTATCTGTTCCCGACTACTTTCCACACCAGTTATCGAACACTTCCACTCGTTATTCTTGCCACCCGTACGCTGCTATGTCAACCGAAATGGCCCACGAAAACGCACTTGGACTGCATTTGCAGTCCTCAGACTCTGCCTACTTTTCCAACGGCAGCAGCCACAAACTTCACAGCAACGACTCTTCAGTAACCCCGGAACCCGACACTTTTTATCGTGACGACCGCTCGTTTTCCAAGGACTTCCTACGCTCCAGCCAACCAACATCGCCCTCAGCTGGCCCTTATTCTGTCGGCGAGCGCAAGAGCCACGAATCCTCATCACCCAAACGGAGTCCGGGTGCCGGCGAAGACGATGTTGATAAACGGTCTAAATTCCTCAAGCGCAACCGTGTCGCTGCGTCCAAGTGCCGCCAAAAGAAGAAGCAGTGGGTCGAACAGCTTACGCAGATGCACGATGATCTCGAGGCGACCAATAGCATGCTACAACAAGAATTCAATGCTATCAAGGAGCAAGTTAGCATGGTCAAGAACCAACTAATGGGCCATGCCAACTGCAAGGATGCCAACATTGATCAGTGGTTTAAGAATGAGGCAGCTCGGTTTGTGCACGCTCCCAGCGAGCCGAGCGTCTTGCCGCCAATGCTGTCAATTACACCACAGTTTGCATCTGTTCAGCCGCATGCGATGCCGACGCACGTCATGGTTCCTAGCCAGATGCATGCTCCAGTTCACCAGCATGCGCTTACTCACCACCCTCACCCTCACCCTCATTCTCACCCCCACCACGCGGCACATCTACACACGCAGTCCATTATGTCGGAACTTGTTGGCATGCCCAGCTCGATGGCGGTGAGCCTACCACAGACGATCCAGCCGGCTTCACTGCATTATGCGCCGCCTACAACGGTGTGCAATGCTGAATGCCTCTCGATGATGACCACTGCGCCGGCTCCGGCTCCGAATCTTGACCAATCGTTTTGTTCACCACAAATTCTGCCGCCTATTATGAGTACAATGGCGCCGGCGTCTTCGATGGCGGCAGTGACGAGTGTTGGGATGGAAATCCCCCTGCAGTCAACAGTCTCGATGGGGATGTCGCTACCGGCGGGTGTCTCGATGGAGATGCCTGTTTCAAGTATGCCAATGTCTATGCCGTTACAAATGGCTGTTTCTCCTGTTGATCTGGCGATGAACCCTGCCATTGCCATGACGATGGCGGGTCAGATGTCCAGCTATTCTCAGCAAAAGTATTAGAGTGGATATGGGCTTGGACAAAGACGTTGTTTATTATTATTACTGGACATGACTTGATAGAGTTTACGCGACGGTTACAGGATAACCGTGAGCGGATTTTTTTTTCTCCTTTTGTTTTCTGTTCTTTTGTCATTTTCTTCTTTATGTTTCTTGATTTAGAGTTGCTTGCCTGGCTGCAAGCTTATGACCAACTACCAACCAACCACGCACACAGGACAGCGCGACATAACAGACGGGCTTGCGCGGAATGATGGACGGCGTTTATTTGGATTATCATGGGGGTTTTTCTTTCAGGGAATATGGGCAATCGGGTGCCCTGACGATTGTTATGTTTTTTTTTTTTAAGAGCTTGATATATTGAATTTTTCAATTGTTTTCTTTTTGGAATAATGATTAATGGCCGGTTGTCGTGGGTTTATAGGGTGGACCTCCTTTTCAGGGGAGGGGTCGATATGTGAAGTAATTATTTTATTGGCGAATATTTCATGGTCTTTGTTGATTATCGTGACTGCAAATCGGACGTGACGTTTAGCGCAAGGTTACAGCCGAGATTTTTTTTTTCTCGACTAATAGAAGTTTTCTCAAGTTTTCAAGTTTCAACTGTTTTTCTTTGACAAGCATGAATGAGCACGCGCGCCAAAAAGAAGAGAAGACTTTGAGATAAGAGACGACGACAACGGGTGGGGAAGGCGGAAAAAGAGAGAATAACCCAAATCCGACGACAGACAAACATGGCGAAGGAGCTCTTGGGCCAACGGGTTAGTAGAGAATAGAAGAGTCGACGGGTTAGTAGAGAATAGAAGAGTCGACGGGTTAGTAGAAAATAAAAGAGTCGACGGGTTAGTAGAAAATAAAAGAGCCGACGGGTTACTAGAGAATAGAAGAGTCGACAGGCTACCAGGGAATAGAAAAGAAGCTTGAAACAAAGACAAGGCTTAGTCCTGGCGAAGAAGCTTTAGCTAAAAAAAAAAAAAAAAAAAAAA